>JAQQPU010007868.1:9436-26280 GCA_029168905.1 Artemia sp. Kazakhstan ARC1039
TTGAGTTTGGGGGAGGGAGATTTCAAAAACATCTTGCCATAACATAACTTGCCCTATAAAGTCGATTCTGATATTCGTAGCACTCTATGTCATAGCAATTTAGAAATAATTAAAAAACCTTCTAATGTAAAATTTTAGAAAATTTTGAGTTTGTGGGGAAGGAGGATTTCAAAAAATTAGTCTGCATAAAGAATTCCCCCCTCCCTCCTCCCTTACTTTCCATGCGATGAAATAGTTTGTTTTTTTCACATCGTAAAAACCCTCTTAATCATAGAATACAATTGAAAATAGAATACATTTCGTTTAATTAGGCTAGAATACAATTTCTCTCTTTATCAAGGAACATCCTTGTTGCTAATTCGTAAGCATATGTCGTTAATTTATGATAACAGGAGCGAGTGAAATTCGATTCCCAAAACTGTCATTTCTTTTGTAACACAGATGCTTCCATTTAAGTAGATAAAGAAAACGCATTTTAAATAGAATGAATGAGGAAACTGGCAGTTTTGAACGAAAAGAACTATTTCTAGTGATTTAAAACTTGTAAACAAAGCAGTAGAGGAGAGATTTTAATTACATTATGGAAAAAAGCGTAAAATGCGTTTTCTAGCGAAAATACTCATCATATTTTAGGGTTTGTATTTTTGGAGGGGGGAGGGGGCTAAGTCCCCCTGAAATTTGAATTTACTGGTAAAACGATTTTTATTTGGAAATAAATTAAGAAATTCAGTAAACTATACTCACATTGACAAGTGAAATATCCATTGTTTCAAAGTTAATAATAATAGTCAATGTACTTTTTACGATATGTTAAACATAATGAAAATTAAATTGTAATGCATGAACATTTTATACAGAATTTCAAAGACGAATAAAAAACGGATGTTGACTCGAAAAACCAGTCTGATTGAGTTACATAATTTTTCGCATACTCCCAAAAACATTTAAAAAAATGTGCACCAGCTTTAAAAAATGTGCACGTGAACTCACGACGTACATTCTTATGAAATTCTTATTAAAAACAAAAAAAACTGTCTGCTCAAGTTATATAATTACGATCAAACTCTCAAAACACGTTAGACTACATTATATTTTGCCAACTTTAAAAAAAAATGTGATGTGATAATTCCATGCACAATTGATATCAATAGTAATAACCAGTCTGGTAATCCTCCTTGGAAAGCTGCCAAGGAACATAATCGGTTAGAAGTATAACTTAGATCTCTACTAGGACATGAGAGATGGGGTTGAGAATGTGTGCAAGAAAGCAGATTTTCTCCTTACCGATGTAACAACCAACCTTGCCGAAAATTACATGTCAGTAGCTGCCAGGTTTTGGGTTCAAACCGAGGGTTATAACATGCCCGTATTGGTGGTGCAAACTTGTCCTACGCACTTGGTCCAAAGTGGCATGCATATATATGGAAAAAAAGATTTAATAACAGTCCAACGAATATAATGAAGAAATTCTGTAGTAAAACTGCAAACCATCGAGCTAAATCCAAGCGAAATCTGATATAGTACTATAGTAATATTGGAGGTAGATTCCAGGCCAAAAGAGAGTAGTGACACCGCTTTGAAAGAACTTCACGAGAGAATCAAAGGCCAACCTTCCAATGAAAAATGGATATATGAAAGAATAGAATAATAAGCACGTACTTTGACAGAATAGTTACACACAAACAATCAACTAAAACTGCACCGATTGTGAAAAATATTAGAAATGGAGGTTGTGGTTACTGCTCAACTGTTGTGCTGAAAGGTAGTCGGTTAGAACCTGTTGCTTTAAGAGCAAATGAAGAAAAAATTGGCAAGCAAATTTTGATAGGAGAGGATATCGGTCTTTTGTTTCACTCGACACACCAGTTTCTTGGTACTTCATTAGACGGGATTTTAACAGATGGGACACCCATAGAGGTTAAGACTGTCCACAATTTTCCAAAAAACAAAACAATAATTGATGCAGCTCGTACGAAAGGCCTTGTCAAAGACTTCTTTTTGCAGAGCATCGGCTTAGATATTAAGCTCAAAACCACTCACAAGTATTATGGCCAAATCCATGGACGGCTTGAAATTTCAAATCAAGAAAAATTTTGCCCCCTTGTCTATAATAATGAGAAGGTGTACCGTGAGTACAACGCGATGTATTTAAAATACCAAAATAAAGTTCCTTCTTTCTAAAGATAATTCCGACTTCCTCTAATTACGTTAAATCTAGTTTCAAAAATGAAAAGTCCTTAATCAGCAAAGAGAAAAAGTGCAGTCAGCCCCAGACAAAGAACGGCGCTATCAAAGCTTTGAATTTCGCCGAGAAGAGTGGTAATAAAAAAACTTTAAAATACAATGTCTTCGCAGGAAATCTTAAGTAATAAGAGAGTGTGAACGTCTAAATCATCAGAAATAACTAAGACAAATTATTGGACGAAGGGTTCACATCCTTGGGCCACTCGAGCCAATTGTGAGCAAGTTCTTACAACGCAGGGCAAAAGAACTACGTTTGATAATGGGGTAAAAGTGCTTTTTAGAGTTATTCGAATATGAGAATCAGGACCATTGAGATAGAATTTTTTGGTGTACGATCCTTGCAATTCTTTGATTGTTGTATCTCAGTCACCGTTGTTGTCAGTTGAAGTGACCCACTGCTGTTCACCTAAATATGTAAGTCTCAATGAATCTATTGCTTTTTACCTGTGTTTGTTTCATTTTATGTGTCTGCATCTAGCCTAATAACAGGTAATTAGTTCGCATATCTCCAAGGTGACGTTCCCAGGGAATCTGATCTCAAGACAGCTCAAGAATAAGAGGTCACATTTATATTTCCACACATTTTATTTTCCCTCAATAATTGAGGGTGGCTCAGTTATAAATTTACTTCACTCCCCATTGCTGTAGCGCAGTGCTTGATGGCACGATCTTTAACGCTATAAGCGGCACTATCGGAGGACTTATAAGGTTTAAGTTCACAGCTTCAGAGTACGATATTAGATTTGACGTGGTCAATATTATCAACCACAATGAAGCCCAGTCCCTTTCATCGCTTAAAATTTTCATCGCTACAAAGGATTGGTTAGTCCTTACAGTTGAACACAACAGAGAGCAATCGGCCCGAGTATTCCCAAGCCTGTTAAGCTCCTGGAAGGAACGTCTTTTACCAGAAATTGTTGATTCGCGCCTTCTTAGGAATCTACAGCTCAATGAACCAATATCTGTTGGAACAACTATGAAAAAGCCGGGCTATAATAGCGGTAAGAGGCAGATTTTGAACCCAAATAACACAAACCACAACAAAAAAAACAGAGAAAAGAAGAGTTAGCAGCTGAAGAATTTTTGCCAATCATTTGGTCTGACCCTGATCCTCAGCCATAGTTTTTTTTGTATCTTATATTTATTTTTATCACAATTTAATGAGCGATGAACATATAAATCAGTTATCAGTTCATTGCAAATTATGACTTTTTACTAGATTTCGGGAAATTTACTAGATCATCTAAATTTACTAGGTTTTTTTTACTAGATCTAGTAAAAACCCTACTGAGGGTGACAACCCTGACCATATCAATTTACGTCCATATTGAGTTGACTTTTTATATGACTTTATTTCGGGTCATTTAAGTTTATACTATGGTTCTTTACTTTTCGTTGAAAAGCTTATTGGAAAATGTTTTTTTAATTGCATTTATTGAAAGAGTTTCATTGAAGATTAATCGTCGAAGTGTTTGCAGAGTTTTCCACTGCTAGATTGTCAGTTTTTTTTAACCAAAAATATTGGAATGCAGCAAAGATTTTCAAAATCACAAAATTTTTAACATTTTGTCAAAATTTTCGATCATCCGTAGTTTTGTACAATGCCTTTTTACTAATACGTTTTGCACGGGGAGGATGGAGAGGTGGCTTTTAATTATAAGGATTGAATATTTAATGGAGTGCAACATAGATTTATAACATCATAAAAGTTTAAACATTATGTCAAAACTTTCTACCATCCGTAGTTTTATGCAATAGCTTTTCACTAATATTTTTTGCACGGGGCAGATGGGGAGGAGGATTTATAATTATACGGATTGAATACTATAATTTTTTAGTCTAGCACTGAGGCCGTTTCGACCTTTAGCTAGTAGAAGCCCTTGAATATACATTTATCTTTTTACACTATTTATCAAGGTATTGTTTCATGTACTGTTTTGTCAGAACTACTAGTTTTTTTTTAATAGATGCATGACAATGTGATTTATAAAAAAACTATCTGTTTTGTTGTATTTAGATAAAATAAAGAATTCGAACGTCACAAAAAATTAAAACTAATTTGTTTCTTGACTTATTTTTCTATTGAGGTTCCAATGTTATTATTTACGTTCAGTTGTTTTGTAATTTTTAAACGAATTAGCTAGGAAGAATGCTAAACTTTGTATCACTACGAATCGCTACAGCCGAATTTTTTCTTCTAGAATTCGTTATTTTTCTTTAGTTTTGTCTTGACCCGGTCTTATTGACTGTTTGATCAATATCATTTAAGTTAACCGAAGAAAAATAATGTCTGTCCCATTTTGGGGTTTGGCGAATCAATACACAAAAACTGACTTTTTCAAAAATTAATTTAAAAAACTTGTTCCACAAAATAAATTTTTTCAAAAAAATAAAGAACTCCACTAAACCAAAAATGAACAAAACTAGAGTCAAATAATCTACCAAGCATAAAACTACCAAAAATCAGCATCAATAAACAAATGAAACCCAAAACCAA
This sequence comes from Artemia sp. Kazakhstan ARC1039, assembly GCA_029168905.1. Taxonomy (NCBI): domain Eukaryota; kingdom Metazoa; phylum Arthropoda; class Branchiopoda; order Anostraca; family Artemiidae; genus Artemia; species Artemia sp. Kazakhstan ARC1039. The sequence continues at coordinate 14,178 of JAQQPU010007868.1, forward strand.
CATAAATCAAAATAAATAACAGAGTCAAACTCAAAACGAGGAGAAATTATTATGAGTAGGGTTCTAAACCCCAATGCTTTCTAAAAGCCGGAATAAAATTTTACTTTACTGAAAAAATGCAAATGAATTTACTGAAAAAATGTGCATTGTCAGTTAATATATATATATATATATGTTCATATTTATTCCTTAAAATCTTAATTAATTTTGATTACTTAAAGTTAAAAAAATGAAAACATTTAAGAGAATTTTTTCAGTAAAGTACTTAATTTCTGAATATTCTGGCTTTTAGAAAGCATAGGGGTTTTCATTTATCTCCCTTCGTCCTTTTCTCATGCCCTATAAGTTTCAAGCCAAAAAGAGGAGAATTTAAGGTTTTAGAAATTCACGTGTTCCAAATTAAAGTAACCAATTTTTATTAATCCTTTCTTTATCTTTCTATGCTGATTAAAGGGGGCCTCCATTAGTCCTGTCTATATGCCCTGTAAGTTTAAGGCTACTGGGAAAAGTTTTTTGGGCAGTTTTAGGCGCTTAATATTGATACAACCAAACTTCTAAACGTTATATCTTTATTAGGGTCTAGTTAACCCTGTTTCACAAACACTGTAAGTTTCAAAACTATTTGAGACTGAGCAAATTTTGGGGTTCATGAATTGAAAAATTAATCTCAATCTGTGTAACAGTAATTATCTTATTTTTATTTCTTTCCTTTTGTTTTACTTTCCAGATTTGTTTTTCTTTTCGTAAAGACGATTCACTTAAGTTTAGTCAAGTTTTTATTCCCGAGGCTCTTTACAAAAACTGTGTGGATGCAAGTGACCTGAGGACCTGGAATCTGAAATTCTAATCGACCTGAGGCCTGAAATCCTAATGTTTTCCGGAAATTTCTGCATTTCTCTTATTCAAATTATTATATTTTGTATTTCATTTTTGAGCCTTCCCTCAGAAAAATTCATGCACACAATCCCTCTTACTAAAAAAGTTTAATCACCAACCTGATCTGACTGTATCTAAATATGATGGGGGTGTGGTGCATAACAGAACTTAGAAATTAGCTGAACAAGTGTGGTTTGCTTATTGATTGGTTCTACATGCATGATTTAATGATATTGAACCAACAAGATAAAAATTATATTGGGTCAATAGATTTGAGTGGATTATAATTCAAATACATTTAAATGGAACTTCAATTTTAAATATAAAGTAAAAAGAGGTTTCCGCGCCCTTGCTAATTCATAAACTTGATAACTGAATGACAACCATATTTTCATTGTCACTGCAAATGCTATTATCTGGTTTTCAATGACTGTCCTACAATTTATCATTGCTTTGACCTGCTTTCTGGACTAGACATTATACTAGCAAAAACATGGGACCCATAGATTCGCATTCGACACTATCCCTATATGTAATGGCTGCTACCATAATAATACCGTATCCCAGATCCCCTCCCAAATATGGTTTGATATAGTCCTAGTCAAACAGTTCCTCATAACGAACTTTAAGTAAGGAGCGACCCAACTCAATAGTTACCCAAACTAAAAAAACACAGAGTTTTGATACCAGTAGATATATCAGAAGAATTGAATTTTTATGCTTATTTTAAAAATGCAAGTTTCATTAAGTTTACTCTTACCAGGGGGTGATTTTATTGACTCATTGGTCCTAGAAGATCTTGAGAGGGCTCACTAAAACGGAAATTAAAAGTTCTAGTGTCCTTTTTAAGTAACCAAAAAAATTGGAGGGCAACTAGGCTCCTTCCGACGCTCCTTTTGTCGCAAAATGGTCCCATCAAAATTCTGAGATAGCCATTTTCTTCAGCTTAGTTGAAAAACCCAATAACTATGCCTTTGGAGATATTATGGCCCCCCCACATCACGTGGGGAAAGGTCTTTACGTTACAAAATTTGCTCATTATTCACGTATTGTATTTGTTGTGGGGAACCATGCATACATTCTTCAGGGGGGAGGGTTTCTGCTGGTGGGATTCTCCACGGGTATAATTTTCCATGGGAATGGTAGTTCCCAGAGAGTAAATTTTTCAGGGAAAATTTTAAACTAGGGAAATTTGCCAGAATTCCTATACAAAATTCTTAATATGTCAGTAGTATTGATATAATATTTACAACGGGGGTGTCTCCCTATATAGCTATAACGATAGAGAGTGGGATGTTCTCCCATATAGCTATAACAGTTTCAAGCGGACAGTACTCCCACCTATACAAGCAGACAGTGTAATGAGCGAAATTCAACCACCGTAAAAATTCGTGTTGATATATGTTCAAAGTGCGTGATGATTCCTTTATACTATAGTAATTTCCTATCTGTCTGCTACCCTTTAATTGTTAGATGTGATTGACTTATGTTTGACATTGAATACGGATATAAAAACTCTGACAATTTGTTATCTTCTCAGTTCAGAATTGGCATTTGAAATATAATGATGCATTCAAATAAAAGGAATATTGTCGAAAGCTACACGCAAGAAGTAAGTTATTCTTTTATATTCATAGTGGGTAAAGAAATCAATTCTACTAAAATTTATACAGACTTTACTATAGTTAACAGATTGTTAAATATTTTTTGAACCTGGATCTCCAGAGGTCGGTAAAGAGCAATATCAAAACAAGAAAAAAAAGTATTTAAACACTGTTTTTAAATGGCTTGCGAGCTTAGCATATGAGTTAAATCATACCTATTTTTATTCCGGACCAAATTTCCTCACATTCATTTCCCACCGGCCCCACATTCATTTCCAACCGGCCCCACATTCGTTCCCCACCGGTCCAAAGTGCCACAATCGTCCACCCCCCTCCCCTCCAACCCCCTCCCTCCAAACCCCCTCAACCCTTTTTTTTACATCTTTTAGAATGTCATGAAACACACTTAAAACACAAAAATTTCATATTTGATATTTTGTAACTTCAAAATGGGAATGATATAGATATGTGTGTCAAAACTTTTACTATTAGAAAAATAATGTTTGCACTGACCAATTTATTTATTTTTTTTTATTATTTTTTTTAACTTTTTTTCCAACTTTTTTTTACATCTCTTAGAATGTCATGAAACACTTAAAACATATGAAATTCACATTTAATATTTTCCAACTTCAAAATGGGAATGATGTAGATATGTTTGTTGCGACTTTTACTATTAGAAAAATAATGTTTGTAGTGACCAATTTTTTTCTGACTTTTTTAACTTTTTTCAACTTTTTTTTACATCTCTAAATCATATCACAAAAATAGAATGACACTTTCAATTTAAATTTAAATTTTAAAAACTTATTCTTGTGCATACTATTGATGAGGACTGATGGTTCTCTTTCAAGATTTTTTTCATGAAAAACAAATTTTTTTAGAATTTTCCAGAGCTCCTCCTACCCTTTAAGAAGATTAGAAGGGGTGAAGTGACGCCAGTGGTCAGCATCCCGCTGGTTATACAACATGGTGGTAGGTCAAATCCATTAATACAATCAAAATCAACCGTAAACCGCCCAATAGCCAACTATCCAGCTATCACAGCCAGCATCCACAGCAATGTGTCACAGCCATCCGGACCCATCATACACCAACCAACTGTCAACTGGTCAATTCCCACATCTAACACTCACAACAAGATGACACAACCACCCGGACCCATCATACACCAGCCAACTGTCAACTGGTCAACTGCCACACTCAGCTTGCAAACCATACTCCCATTCCATGAGGCTGATGTACTCATGGAACCAGTCACCTCTCTCCATGATAGTTTTAATAAGATTCCTCCAAATAAGGGGGATAGGTATATTAATGTACCAAGTACATCTACAGGGGGTATGACTCAACCAGCTACCCTCGAATAGGCTGATCGTCTCAGTCCTGATACACTCGAGGGTTTATTGATTGAGCTGGGGGATTCGACACGATGTAAAATCCACATCATTGAGCAAATTGGTGGAGGAAATAAAATCCCCGTAATACCATCTGTCATGCCCGATTTTAATTTAGTTGACTCTGCCTTGCTCAATGTATTTGTTTATAGGGCTGAGTTTTAGGACCCATTTAATTCACTAACATCAGATAGCATCATAACGGATCCGATAGACATAGTAAACTCCTATGTGGGCAAGATTCAAGCCCTTCTTGAAAGAGTGATTCGGGAGGGTTGGGGGAGGGATGGGATTAAGGCTGCCATCGTAAAAAAAATAATTTATTTCAATGAAAAGGCGGATGAGGTGAATAAGTGTTATTTACGTACTGAAATGCTACCACTTCATCCGGACCTGAATAATTTTGAGGTTTTTTTTTATGAAATGAGTTGACAATATAGTAACAAAATTGGAAAATTATACTGAGTTGGGTAGTGGGTCGGTGGTTTTATTTATTGGGAGTTTGAATATTAATTTGAGTAAATTTAAAAAGAATTTTATTGTAAGGGGGGCGGAGGGGGTAAAATATAATGAAGATTTAAATGATAGTAAAGGTGTACAACGATTTCGTTTCGATACAGGGCTTCAATGCTTCAAATATGCATATCTTGTGGCAGCTCAAAAGCCTCTGCAACAGAATGCTAGTAAGACACTGTTGGACAATTATGCAGCTAATGGGAGTCCAAATTTCCCTAAAGTAGATTTTAATTGTTTAAATGATCAATATCCAGTAACACTTAATGGGATAACTATTTTTGAGCGGGCTAATGCAAATATAAAAATCAGTGTTACTGTGCTACAATAAGAAACAGAATTTGAGAGGGGTGACCGCAAAAAGGGGGTTATATTTCCAGTGAGGGCTCCGTCCATTGAATCAGTGAAACATTGGGTTTGGCTTCTTTACAAGCCAGTCAGTGATCCCGATTCAATTGGACATTTTTTTCCAATGCCAAAAATCAGTCGGGTTCTGGGGGAAGGTAAACAGGGGAGGTGGGAATGTTTCTATTGTCTGAAATGCCTTTCTAGATTTCGGTCAGAAATTAAGTTAAACAATCATATGAAGCATTGCAAGCGTCACGGATGTCAATCGTTGCAAATGGTCAGCGGTGACAGGGCCATCTTGCGATTAAAGAACTTTCAAAACTCACTCCAACAGAGTGACAAGGTGGCCTTAGACTGCGAAGCCGCTCTCATAGATGTATATGATCCATTGAATTCAAATCTTGTTAAAAAAAACTCGAGGTCATTGCAGTCTCTTATGCTCACGCACAAAGAGACTCGTGTAATTCCATGCAATTGGTAGAGGTAGTTGATAGATTGGGTGGTGAGGATTGTATGCTCACAGCCGTGACAGCACTCATTAAAACAGCAAATTCATCGATATCACAGCTGCAAAATACATCCTATCCAATGACTCTATCACCAGAGGACGACTTGGCCATTAAAACTGAAAAAATATGTTGGGTTTGTAAGGGGGAATTTGTTGAGGGTAATGGGAAAGAAGGAAAGGGGAAAGGGGGTAAGAGGATAGGGGGTAAAGGGGTGGTCCGCAACCGTGATCATTTGGGCAACCCGATTGTATCGGGATTGCGCAATTTTTATGGTGGCACATCAATCATGTAATTTAAACGTTCGTCAACAATTGTTTCTACCTGTTTATATACACAATTCCAGCTATGACATGAAATTTATTTTACCGGCATTGGCACGATTGCAACGAGGTGGAGTTGTAGATGACGCATGGGTAGATGGTTCTTTTTCTTATAATATCATACCCAAATCGTCTGAAAAGCTGCTGCTCTTAGAATTCAAACGGCAAATAATAGATAACGATAAATTGTGCGTGAATAAGATCCGTGCTTTAGACTCCTTTTGCTTCTTCCCCAAATCCCTAAGACAACTCATTGAAGTACAGAAAAGTGACGATTTTAATAGTTTCCCCCTTCTTAAGCAACACCTCCTTAAACAGCACTTTTCAGACGGTGAAATGTATGATTTATTAACGTGTAAGGATTTAGGGGTTGGATTTAGGGAATTTTTTCCACTCCTCACTAGGTGATGGATTTAATTCTTAAAATCAGTAAAGAGGAAATAGGCTTGATCACTGACGTGGATCAGCATCTATTTGTAGAGAGATCAATGAGGGGAGGATATGTTTTTCATGGAGATCGTATCCTTGAAACTGATCCAACTGGAAATGACACCGGTGTAAATTCGGATGCAGTTTTCCTGGATATGAACTCCCTCTATCCGTCGGCAATGTCTCACTACTCTTTGCCGTGTTTAAATTATAAATGGCTTAACGATCCTTGTGCTTCAGATTTCCCCAACATTGCCAATGTTGAGGAGAATGGACCGCAGGGATGGTTTTTAGAAATCGATGGTGCAATACCCGTAAAGCATCATGACTCGGTGAAGGATTTTGTTTTCCCGTGCATAAAAAGAGCGGTGACTAGGGACTCTTTGAGTCCATACAATATTTCTAAGGTAGAGGATGGTGGTGTGCACTGGACACCTTCAAAACAAAAACTTATCGCCGACATTCATCCGAAAGAGAATATCGTTGTACATCATGTTCTTTTTCGGTGGATGGTAGCCAACGGTTTCAATGTCACAAGGATACATAGACCCCTCCAATTTGATCAAAAACCCAGTTTGAAAACGTTTATTGACACTTTTGTTGATAAACGTTCCGAAGCAAAAACGAAGGTTGAGAAGGAAATATACGTACGCACATGTACGTAGGCTAGCCTAACCTAACCTACGATTTTGTTATTTCACTGCAATTACGTACCCGCGCATACGTAGGCTAGAATAACCTAACCCAACCTATGTTTTTGGTATTTCTCTGCAATAATGTGGGATATTGTGGTTAAGTTACTTTAGCATTATCATCAATATATATTGTTTTTTGTCTCTCACACTATAGCCGTGTATCTGAGGGACTGTGCTGCCATCTAAAGCTATAGGTTGGTAGATGGCAATAGTAGTCTCTCTCTTTTCTGTGAAATGTTGTAAGATCATTTTGATGCTATGATATATCTGTGTAGTTGAATTTGTTCTATGCAAAACTACTTTTTTCCTATTAATTTTGACTCTCAGTCAATAATTAATGCTTTTAGGAGTCTGCTAGTAGTATCAATTTCTTTGAAAGTTCCTTTTTCATACATCTCTAACTTTTTAATAAACATTCTAAACGTTTTACCAGACATTGACGATCCACACCTAAGCAATCTGAATGGTGTTTTAAATTCATACATACTACTGCTATTGAGAATAGTCGGTCTACAACTATGGTTTTGGTATTTCTGTGCAATAATGTGGAACTTTGTGGTTATTTTAGTTTAGTATTGTCATCAATATCTATTTTTTTGCATGTCTCTCACGCAATAGCCGTGTGTGTGAGGGACTGTGCTGCCATCTAAAACTATATCTTGGTAGATGGCAATAGTAGTCTCTCGATTCTGTAAAATGTTGCAAGATCATTTTGATGCTATGAAATATCTGTCTAGTTGAATTTGTTCTATGCAAATATACTTTTTTCCTATTAATTTTGACACTCAGTCAATAATTATTGGTTTTATGAGTCTGCTAGTAGTATCAATTTCTTTGAAAATTCCTTTTTCATACATCTCTGACTTTTTGATAAACATTCTAAGCGTTTTACCTGACATTGACGATCCACGCAAAAGCGATCTGAATGGTGTTTTAAATCGATATGTACTGCTGCTATTGAGAATAGTCGGTCTACAACTAACTGTTAACCACACTTTTCTAATGAATAAAAAATAACAATAATTTTTCCTTAGATCTACCTAGTACTTTATTCAATAACAAGAACAACAAAACCATATTTTTTCATTTATTGACAAAAACAACTTAAAATACATCATAAATAACAATAGCAATAAATTTCATCTATTATCATCACAATTTATACAACTTAAAATACAGCACGAATAGCAATATCACACACTATTTGTACAACATTAGCATGAAGAACAACATTTTTCACTTGTTGACATCCCATTTTGTACAAGTTAAAATACAGTACGAATAGCAATTACTCACACTATTTGTATAACAATAACATGAAGAACAGCAAGTTATTTAAACAATTTGAACACAGTTTTTCTATTTACAACAAAACGACTCTACCTTGCTATAAAAAAAACTGCTGAGTTGGGAAAAAAACTACTGCTGATTTGTGAAAAAAAACCACTGCTGAGTTGAAAATAAATCTATTAAAAAAAAGAATCCCACCACCCAACCATTTGCTATTTAATTTTTTCCCGACCGAGGCGAGGTCTATAATCTTGACACACACACCTCGGTCAGAAGTTAAATAACGTCCATGGGGTAGCACTTTCACACCATACGCACACACATAGACTTTATCCGACACGGGGCGCATGGCTATTTTATCAACTCGAACTGTATGGTTTTAAATTTTAAAGAGCGAATCGCCATGACCTTCGCCCTTGGAAATATACTATTTTCCACACAGTTTCTGTATACATTCATGTCGATAATTCTTATTCACGTAGTGTCTAGCAACCCCTTTGCAGACTTTTTTGATTACCTCGTTGTTTGTTTTGCACACAGTACACCTTTGGACCTGCAAGCACACCACTGGAAATCAAGTCACTTCCCGTCTCTGATTTTAACATTAATATCTGATTTGGGGCCTGACGCTTCACTAACTCCGAGTTAATGGACTTGTCCCAATTGGTAGAGTCCATTGGGGAGCTAATGTGCACGCGTTTTTCCAAATCTTCCAATAAATTCTCGGTTCTAACTTTTAGCAAATGTGAATCGGTATCCCCATAATAAACTTGAACTTCTCCCTCCCCCGGCCATTGGCGCCTACACACATCGTAATAGAATGACAACATGATTTTTTTTGATATTTCGGTTATTACGCTGCCAGCTGCAATATTTTTATTTATAATTACGTTTCTTTTTTTCTATTTAAGAGTACCATATTGGAATCTATGATGGTGAATGATGTAAAGTTTGGATTGGCAACAATTCAAGCAAATTCTTTTGGGTCAGTCATAACGTCACAACGACTTCGAATGCATACGCTCTCAAAACATTTTACCGAAGGCTGGGTTCAAAATGAGTTTAAAAATTTCCTTTTCAACCTTCGTTTTCGCCTCGGAACGTTTATTGACAAAAGTGTCAATAAACGTTTTCAAATAGGGTTTTTGATCAAATTGAAGGGCTCTATTTATCTTTTTGACGTTGAAACTGTCGGCTACCATCCACCGCAAAACTACGTGATGTACAACGATATTCTCTTTCGGATCAAGGTCGGCAATAAGTTTTTGTTTTGAAGGTGTCCAGTGCAAACCACCATCCTCTACCTTAGAAATATTGTATTGACTCAAAGAGTCCCTAGTCACCGCTATGTTTATGCACGAGAAAGCAAAATCCTTCACCGAGTCAAGATGCTCCACGGGTATTTCACCATCGATTTCAAAAAACCATCCCCAGGGTCCATTCTCCTCAACATTGGCAATGTTGGGGAAATCTGAAGCACGAGGATCATTAAGCCATTTATAATTTCCACGCGGCAAAGAGTAGTGAGACATTGCCGACGGATAGAGGGAGTTCATATCCAGGAAAATTGCACCCGACTTTACACTGGTGTGATATCCAGTCGGATAAGTTTCAAGGATACGATCTCCGTGAAAAACATACCCTCCCCTCATTGATCTCACTAGAAATACATGTTGATCCACGTCAGTGATCAAGCCTATTTCCTCTTTACTGATTTTAAGAATTGAATCCATCACCAAATGAGAAGTGGAAAAATAATAACCTAAATCCAACCCAAATTCCCCATAGATTTTATCCGTGTTCTATCACACAATATCCAGCAACGTCAATATATCACTTGCAAGGTATAATCTACAATAATCCCACCCGTTTTTACACCCTCCTTTAGCCCAAACCCTCTTGGCAATTCTTAGTCGACAGTCGTGCATTGACGTTCGTAAAGTGAATCGTAGAATGAGGTGATGGACGGCAATTGTTCCTCAGAAAGCCTCGCGGTGGAGTTGTAGTAGTCATACGGATATATGCCCTTAAACGTTAATAAATCATACATTTCACCGTCTGCAAAGTGCTGTTAAATGAAGTGTTGCTTATAGAGGGGGAAACTATTAAAATCGTCATTTTTCTGTACTTCAATGAGTTGTCTTAGGGATTTGGGGAAGAAGCTAAAAGAATCTAAAAAACGGATCTTATTCACGCACAATTTATCGCTATCTATTATTTGCCATTTGAATTCTAAGAGCAGCAGCTTTTCAGACGATTTGGGTATGATATTATAAGAAAAATAACCATTTACCCATGCGCCCTCTACAAATCCACCTCGTTGCAATCGTGCCAATGCCGGTAAAATAAATTTCATGTCATAGCTGGAATTATGTATATAAACAGGTGGAAACAATTGTTGACTAACGTTTAAATTACAGGATTGATGTGCCACTCCAAGAAAATTTGCTCAATCCCGATACAATCGGGTTGCCCAAATGATCGTGGTCACGGACCGCCCCTTTACTTCCTATCCCCATACCCCCTTTCCCTCTTTCCCATTACCCTCAACAATGTCCTCGTTACAAACCCAACATATTTTTTCAGTTTTAATGGCCAACTCGTCCTCTGGTGATAGAGTCATTGGATGTATTTCGCAGCCATGATATCGATTTTTTTGCTGTTTTAATGAGTGCTGTCACGGCTGAGAGCATACAATCCCTACCACCCAATCTCTCAACTACCTCTACCAATTGCATGGAATTACACGAGTCTCTTTGTGTGTGAGCATAAGAGACTGCAATGACCTCATATTTTTAACAAGATTTGAATTCAATGGATCATACACATCTATGAGAGTGGTTTCACAGTCTAAGGCCACCTTGTCACTCTGTTGGAGTGAGTTTTGAATGTTCTTAAATCGCAAGATGGCCCTGTCACCGCTGACCGTTTGCAAAGATTGACATCTGTGACTCTTGTAATGCTTCATATGATTGTTTAACTTAATTTCTGACTGAAATCTAGAAAGGCATGTCGGACAATAGAAACATTCCAACCTCCCCTGTTTACCCTCCCCCAGAGCCCGACTGATTTTTGGCAATGAAAAAAAATGTCCAATTGAATCGGGATCACTGACTGGCTGGTAAAGAGGGAAAACCCAATGTTCCGCTAATTCAATGGACGGAGCCCTCACTGGAAATATAACCCCCTTTTTAGGGTCACCCCTCTCAAATTCTGTTTCATATTATAGCACAGTAACACCGATTTTTAAATTTGCATTAACCCGCTCAAAAATAGTTATCCCATTAAGTGTTACTGAATATTGATCATTTAAACAATTAAAATCTACTTTAGGGAAATTTGGACTCCCATTAACTGCAAAATTGTCCAAGATTGTCTTACTAGCATTCTCTTGCAGAGGCTTTTGAGCTGCCACAAGAAATGTCTCGTGATACTTTCGGTTCAATGAATTTCCTACATGCCATAATTCAAGTCAAGTGTAACAAGCGCCATAAATAAAATTATTTCGGCACTGTCAACGTAATATAGCAATTAATCACTTAACATTCACGCAGATTAAACAGACTTGAGAAACAAAATTAAAAACCTTCCATAAGTCAAAAAATATATGACATTAGTTAACAATATTCTAAAATATCGTATCTATGAGTCACAAGTAAGACAGAACTAAAGCGAGAAAAAGGACAAATAACGATTAATCTGGTCGACTTTTGATGGCTCTCTATAGAGGAATTATTCTGCTATCAAAAATTGTTGTACCATAAACTAAATTTGTAACCAACGCTTAGCTAACTAAACCATTAATCTCATCATGGCTAATAAAAACAGCGGGACACATACGGCTGACAGGTAAAAACAATCTTCAAAAACCATAACAGTTCCAGCAATAAATTCAACAGAGATTATCTTAAAGCGAATCAAAGAGTACAAAAATGAACAGCGCAATTAACAAGAAAATATGAAAGCTAACCCCTAAAAATAAGAAAAACAAAATAAAAACTTTTTTCCAAGGCCAAATGATCACCTAATTTTCAAAAAATTTCGTAACATAATTCATAGATAATTACCAACCTATAAGTCAAATGCTAAATTTGCCTCGAATATGACTATTTGACTACAACC
>JAQQPU010007869.1:2954-22785 GCA_029168905.1 Artemia sp. Kazakhstan ARC1039
CCCCCCCCCCCCGAAAAAAAATCCTGGATCCGCCCTTGGCTTCGGCTCAGTAATTTCCAAAAACGTCTCATCAGACAAAAATTGCTATTACCTGCCCTAGTTTGTAAAGCTTAATCTCATGGTCAAATACCCTTTCCCGTGTCTAATTAGTTTCCCAGATTTTTTTTTTTTTTTAACTTCAATTTTTCTTCCCTCTGACTAAAAGAAAATTTTTGAAAACCGATACTTTTATCTGATGCTTTCCCTGTCTAGAAGTCTAAGAAAAAAAAAAATGAACGGGTTTCACAGTGTGTCCTTGCTCAATTAAAACGTAAGTCGTGTAAAATTTACTTTTTGAATTATTTTTGCAAATATTTCTGTTGGGTATGCTGTTTGATTTATTCTATTTTTATTAATATTATAATTCCAGAAAATCTAGGAGTCACAAAATATACTTTATACACATTTCCTTTTACAGGTAAAAAGCTGTTATTATTACTTCGAACTATGGTAAAACGATGCAGCTAAAAAAAGAATCGTCATAGATTGTGGGATGTTTCCGAGACCTTATTTCAAATGGGGTGAGGGCATTCTTTGGGAAATGCACGCAGGAAGAACCCCCCGGATTGCTAACTTTCCCCAAATTGTTTGGCAATTGCTATTCAAATCGTCGAAGTATTTTCTTTTGCTATTATCATCCTCCCCTAAAATTTTGTGTACGTGCTTTTTCGGGGAGAGGACAAAACGTGTCAAAACGTCAAGAACATAATACACGTTATGAGAGAAATCTTAGAAATCGAGAGATTTTGATATCAAAGTTCCAGTGCATGCATAGGGCTGCATCATGTCCGGCCTGATTCAGCCCTTCCTTCTATCAGCTTCTCCCCAGCCTTCCTCTGTGATATAATTCTCCGGAAACATGTCTGGTTGATCCCTCAAACAACCTGGGTTTGCGCCAAGACGCAGTGATACGGAAAAATCCATCCCCGTATGAACCAATAAAATTTTGGCTATAAACATCAACCATAGAATTTAAATATCTACTGTTAGCACCGATGGTATACGAATTTGGTCACCGTAGTTTGTATACCAAACTTGGTATACAAAAATCTAGCGGGCAGTTTTGTTGTTTTTTATCATTGAATTACCAAAAAAAGCCATTTTTCAATGAAAACACCGAAAAAAGGCATTTTTCAAAAAGCTAAGTGGGAAACCTTGCGGGAGTAATCTAGAAATTTAAGCTCTAGATTGTTTTTATAAAGTTGTAGCTCTTATATGCGTTAATAATATTAAAAAATAGAAAATTGTGTTTGTAACTATCTCTTTTTTCAATATATTAATTTGAAAAATAATTTAGCAAAGAAATCAATTTTTATAAGAAAATTAAAGAGTGATAACAAATCCCCAAATAAGCCGCTTTTTATATGTTGCAATTTTTGTTAAGTGAAGATGAAAGGTAAAATCAAACTTGGTATACAAAATTTGAGATTCTGTTTTATAGCAGAATATCGATACTCAATACAATCCTACATAATTCAATTAGCATTTTGGTTGATTGTATTTGGTATCTACTGCTGGACCAAACCTTGGTTCGGGGACTGCACATGTGCAAAGAACATTTTTTTTTTTAATTATGTGGGTTTAATTCTTTCTGGATAACTACGTCCAAAGCGAGTTTAAAAATACCAAACCACAAACATTAAATATCTACAGTTATCATGTGAATTTAGAATCAAATTTGGTATCAACATTTCATGGTATATCACAAAATATAAGCATTAAAATTGAAAAATTAATAAAGACATAAATGCCGTATTTGCGGACTGGATAATTCCTTCAAAGATGTTCAAGTCCCCAAATACGTTCTGTGATGAACATTGTTTGCTATTATGTTTAATGGGCCAAGAAGGGATGTGAGGGTTTGACCAATAATTAGGATCTCTATACTGAAAGGGTGTTTAGAGAGATTTCCGGCTTTTTCTACAGAAAGAACTATAATCTCATTTTAACATCTGCCAAAGACAGTGGTAGCATCGCAAACAATACATGTAGCGTTATAATCAAAGCTAAAAAAATAATAATAAAAAAAATCCAAGCAAAAAGAACTTTAAGGACACTTAAATGCTACACCTCCAAAGCCATGTACAAAAGGTGCGTCTTGTTTCAGGTATAGGGCTCTTCAATTTTATGATTTAATTGAGACACAAGCACCGATAACAAAAGTATATTTAAGCACAACTAAGCAATATAGTAAAAGCATGCACAAGCAGAGCAGAATCTGATGTGATAAATAATGCTAAACCTTCTTTCTTCACACTTTACAGCGTCTATATGTCTAGCCGTGCTACTGGCCTAATCACTCTGCCATTGCGGGTGTGGTGCAAGTTCAAAGATACATAGGGAAGTGATATAACTTCCGCGCGTACATAGCGGTCCCCAGGGCGTGAGGAGGCAGGTATGACGTTTGGTGGCGAGTTTATCAAAAGTGGTGTTTTTTCTTCACATAAGTCAAGATCAAATTAGGACTTTTTTTGTTAAATAAGAGCCAATGAGATGATTTCGAACATAGGAAGTATCCGGGTAGGCCGCATACTTATTTCGGTCTCGAGTTGCCGGCTGACAAGGGCAAAGGTAAAAGGTGTCGGCAGATAAGGGCTCTGTTTCTTCGCAATCTAGACCAGAAAACAGTTTCAATTATGTAGAATCTAGGATTTCCAAGACGGGAAATAATTTTTGCTCTAATCCAAGAGTTATTTACCATTTTCTGGAAAAAAACTTTGTTATCTGGTTGGAGTCCCGGGAGTGGCTTTGCTGATTTGTCCTATTAAAATATTGTTGGTATACTGATTGGGTGAGTATGAGACTGTCACCAGCTCCCAAGATTTGTTTGCGCAGTAGAGGTTTTGTCACTCCGCACAAAATTTTGTCTCTCACCATATCACTTTCAACAGTGGAAACGTGGCCTGGCCAGAATTTCTAGTTCTGCTATGTACTTCTATAAGCTCCTAATCTGCCCGTAAATAATATAAAACACGATTGACTCAATATAAGTTTCGTCGGCTTTAGAAGCCAAATTTAAAATTCTGTGAAATACCACAACGTAGGCAAATTATTAAAACATTTAAAATCATACTTAAATTACAAATCGAATGAAAAAAGTTTTCACTGTGGCATTTTGTGTGAAATCTACAGGTTTTGGAATGGAGAAAGTGCATTTATAAATGTCTTAGTTATATTGCATTGATTTTTGGTTTTCCCAGTTGTTGCTAAAATTATTATTATAAATATCTACTTCACAGACCGGAACACGTCAAGTTAAAACTTTAAGCATCGTTGGATAATTAGATTGGCTCCAAAAAAATATTTTGTAAAAAACCCCGAAAGCACGAATCAAATTTAAGATAATTGTAATTTCTTAATGTTTTCTTTGTCATTGGTCCGTCGAAATTCATTATTTTCAATAAATGACTTTTTCAGTAGCCGAATATGGTTGACATTAAGCTCCTTGTATGGCAGACTTCTGGTGGTCCTGACATTTGCGTTTTGCTTAACTGAAACCATGGACAACAGACTCCCGCCATTCCATTTTCAGGTGAGTCTAATGTGTATCTGAATCAGCATGAAATATGTACGATTAAATACCAAAGGGTATTTGTTACAAGTCCAGAATCTCAGTCAATAACGTTCTTTTACTTCAAAAATAGTGGCGCCAATTCATGAAAATCAGGAGGGGGGATTGTATTTTCCAAAATATAGGGTGGCACTATTTTATTGTTGTTTTTTTCGCAATTTTTTCAATAAAAATACCAAAAACAACATATGTTTCAATATAAATATTGAAAAAGGTATTGTTCTAAATTTAGGAGTAGGCAAAAACTCTTTAAAGTCAAACGCCCCCAGTGCCCACCAATCGATACCACTATTCCAAAATGTGGTAAAATAAATTCTGCGGTCTGGAATAGCCTTAAAACAGTGCATAAGCTACATAAGCTAAAAAAATTTTATTAGCCAAAACATAAAGATTGTTGAGGAGAGCTTTCTTACGTTTTTTGGCTTTTATTTATTTACTGCTTTTGTCCGCACTTTGATTGATCGTGCCTTGACCATAGATTCACCTAATACAAGGCTATGGCACCCTAAAATTTGACTAAACTTAACAAAAGGCACAAAAACTTTGATGGATTTTTATTAGCTGATTTTTTTGCCAATAGTGACCAAATGGGTGAACTCAAGGACTAATAAAACACAATTATTTGTTTGACAAACCCGAAATTATACGGGAATGAGACACAAAAAGCCTAAAAATAATTTTTAGAGGTAGTTCTTTCAACAAAGGATTATTTAAGCCAGTAAATATATAATTAAAAGCAAAATTTTTAAACGGATGAATAGCAGCTATCGCATCTTTATGTTAATTTAGCTATGCTTAAGACGCGGTGCTGTCAAAACGGCACCTTCTGCTTTTATCTTTTTTTACTTTTAAAGACCCGTAGATATCTTCTAATTTGTTATCAAATAGAAAAGTTCTTATGAATGGAAAGCAAACATCGACATTTAAACTTCGACCGAAAAATAGAGATCAACATTAAAATTAAAATTTAAACGAGCACAAATAAGTGTTTGTCCTTCAAACAGACTCACGCTATTCCCTATACAACCGGGAAAATTAAGTTTCTCAATAAGCAAATTAATATCATCGATCAAACACAAACAAGTAAACCTGGTGATAATAAGTGATGAAAATGGGAAGCCACCATGATCTAGGCAGCCACCTAGCTTCTCACACACAAAAAGGGAACACCTGAATAACAAGATTCTTTCATTGTTTCCCTCTTCCTTTCTTCTTATTTTGTTTGAATTGTTTTTGTTAATATTGTATTGTGTTCAGTCACTTACAGGCTACAACCTCAGGACTTTGTTATGATATACTCACTTTTTCATGATTAAACCCGATTAGTATTGCTATTCTTATTATTATTATTATTATTCTTATGAAAACAAGCCGGGGGGATCCCATCCGGCTTTGGAGGGATATTTGACTAATTAATTCCCCAATATTACACCTTGTGATATCAGAATACTTTAAAGTTTTTTGTATGCATTATCTGAACTCCCAAAGGGCTTTGGGACTTAGGATTAAGCCGGAGTACCTCTACACCCCACCCCCTCCTCCCGCCCCAGAAAAAAATTATATAAATATGCATGTATATTAAGCCTCTTACGATTCGTGTTTAACCGGGGATCATTTAGAGAATGGTCCTAAATTATAAAAAATTAAGAATCTTAAGAATCATAATTGTCCAGTATCCAAACGTAGTAAAAATGTATGTCATAATTGGTGTGATTTCCACCAACGTTGGTATCTAAGGCTTCTATTTTTTTTTTTTTTTTTTTCAGGGAGTTTACCTCGTATATCTTTACGTTGGAAGTATTATTTCGATTCTGACGATCTACGTTGCGATTCTCTTAGATTCCTGTCCTATACGTAACAATGGAGGCTCAGTTATTTCCCTAACGGGTAGTAATGACCCTGAAAGTGGTTCCATTAAATCGTTTGGCTCTTTGCGGAAAGCTCATTTGAATAAAAACAGCGTGCCAAGAACATCTTTTTACCTCAGAATTGGAGCATTAGGTAAGTAATATTCATTTTCACTAAGAATCAGTCATGAAGTGAATCTTTTGTTTTAAAAAACGAAGAAATTTCGCTAATTTGGAGCAAATATTGTTTTCTTAAGATAGAAATAAATGGAATGATTAAACCAAAATTCTTCTGGAAAGATAAATTTTTTAATATCGGTAAGCAGCTTGCGTAAAGTCATAGCCCTATTTCAAGAGAAGTTCAGCTCAATTCAGGAGGGGGGTGGCGAAATAATGGAAAGTTTTTATTGGTTACAAACTGATTATTAATAAAAGCCAAGAACAGTAAGTAAACCTTTCACAATTTAACGCTGATCTTCATCTAAGCTGGTAATTAAGGGTTTTTGGAGATATTAATTACAAATATGAGACTGAAATCGTAGTTTGAGTGTGTTAAAGCGAAACGCAGCATGTAACCTTCATGTTTCAAAAATGACTTATGATTCAACCACAGCGGTATGAAAACGTTTTTTAACTTTTCTCTTGTAGATTTTTAGTTAATATTCAAATTATAAGGTAAGCAATAGGTAGTGAGTATGTTTTTAGAAAAAGGTATATTTCCAATCTACTTGGTATTTAAGAGTATACGAAGCCACGAATCAAGAGTATAAGGGTAAAGTTTCCTTTCGGAACCGTTAAAGCAAAACACAATATGTAGTTATTACTCCATTCAAGGCTCACTTGCTGCCTCGGATCAGCACACATTTGTCGATTCGACACGATTTTTCGGATATTCTAAATTTTCTATTTAGAAGGGTCACGGGCTGAATGTCTTCTTGTCAATTTTCAGACAAATTTCTTAAGACACCAACGGAAAAACAAGTACGTTACTCTACCGTAATCCCAAAAATAAAATTCCTGCTTGTATAAAAATATCCAGCACTGCTGCTACTGCTACTACCACTATCGCTTGCATCAGAACTTCTCCTATCGCGACAACCACTACTGCTAGTACTACCACTAATATTCCTATTGAATAAAAGCTCCAAACAAAACTACTCTAACCGTATCTGATCTGGTCACGACTCCTCCTATCACGACTATCCCCAATGCTGTATCTCCTACAATCGTAAAGCACTACAACTAACGTCAGATAGGTTTTTTTAACGAATATACAATTTGTCAAAATACTTGAGTCTAAGATCTTACCAAAGTCTTCAAAATTTAGGACACGCTACCAATAATGCTAACTTGAACAGTAAAGAATTTGGTGCGAATGTTGTGATCTAGCCACAAGGACCGGCCGAAGAAGTGGTCAATCCTTACACTAGCACGTTTTGTCGTCGTACTCCTACCAGGCCTAGTCGCACGACTCCTTCAGCGACGACATAACCAGAGATGACTGCTCCTAGTTTTGTTTTTTATAGTATCTGAAAAATTCAAATGCTTCCCAGACTTCCATGACACATTTTCTGTTTTATTACTATTATATTTGTGATTTGTGATACTTGTTTAATTTGAGACTATTTTTCATTAATGGTTCTTTCACTTAAATGTACTGTTCCAAAATGTATAGAAGAATTAATTGGTTGAATAAAAGGTTCAATTTAAGATAGCTCTTTATTTTTCAGTAAAAAGAAAATTATACTCTAGCATTTAGGGTGAATGCACAACACATTTGGTGTTTAGTTTTTGTTGATTTTTAGTTTTGTTTTAATTCAATTTTATAAAAGAATGTTACTCTACGATTCCTTGTATTTTCCTTCAATATTTGTTGGAAGATTTAAAAGAAAAGATTTGTTCGATAACTATTTATTTAGATTCGAATCGTTTGTGGACAAAATCAAATGAGCCTATAATTCGAACTAATGAGGAAGTTGTCCTTTTCCATTGACAAACCAGATTTTTGAAACAAGATGCAGAATTTTCAGTAGGAAAAAGAGCCAATTTATAAAAACGCATTGTTGAATGGCGAACTTTGAAACAAGAAAATTTGTAAACCCGCAATCTAAGACCCACGACCCGGCAAAACCCACTATCGAAAACCGTAGTCTTTTTTTTTAGCTAAGTTGTCGATTTCACAGTCTAAGCTAAGGCCTCGCTATCCTGATCGTCAGTGTAACAGCACTTTCTTGATCTAGATTGTCAGTGGAGTGGCATATTTTATAATTTATATTATGGGTTTACAATTTTATTATCAGTTAAAAAGACCTTAGGAAGACAGTACATTACTGGTTCGATTTGAACCTACCCGCCATCTGACGGGGAAAAGTTGCTGAATTTTTACATGTTTGTTAATGTGTTTGCATTTCCGCGATGTCCTTAGGCACATTTATAATATACTTCGCAAAGTTAGTTTCTGCACAGATTAGTTATCGCTCGTTGTGTTGCCAGATGGGCTTGTTTTCTGCCCCGTGGGCTTGTTTTAGCCGTCAGGGGCGGGCTGAATTTTGGAGTGGGCGTGAGGGCCGTGGGGCGGGAACGTGGGCTTTTAAAAAAAAATGGGCTTATTTTGACTGAAAGTTTGGAACCAGACAAAAATTCCAAAATTACGGCGGCTCAGCCATGGCTATGCACCAAAAAGACAAGAGCCCTCCTGTAGCGCGTGGAACGCTTTCTATTCTGAAACACTTTCCACTTAGGAATTTATTTCTGCGTGGCTGAGATGGCTCTGCGTTAGGAGTCTTACAAGGAATTTTATTGCTGCTCAGATTAAGGCAAGACTTGAATTTTATGCAGATCTATCCTTTTTTGATGTATTTGACAGATCTGGCCCAACCTTTTAGTGGCCTAGGCTTAGTCTAGAATTGGGGCTGTTGCGAAAAAATCATGCTAAGAAAACAATTTATACTTTGTAATATGCAGATTTCCCTACTTGTAATGTTATATACCTAGAGAAGGAAACATGTTAAGAAAACAATTCATACTTGGTAATTAATATACAGAAATAATTGTTGCTGGTATCTTGCTTGTAGCCCTGCTATACATTACCCCCAGGCCCTCCCCCTTAATTTGCAAATACATGGCTGAAATTTCATCCATTGTACCAGTAAATTTAATCAACTGTGACAAAACAAAAAAAGAAAAACAAATTACTGATGGGTGGCAGAATGCATTGGAAATATATAATTTGGGTTCTATACTTTCACATTAGGGAAGGAGTTAGGGATAAAGTATAGCTGAGATACATACAATATGGGTTATGTACAATTATTCTGCATATTATGAATTGTTTTCTTAACATGTTTCCTTCTCTACGTGTCCTTCTCTAGACTGTTGTAATTAACACTTTTAACTGCAAATTTATTATAATTTACCTCCCCCCCCCATAATGTGTAAATATACATGGGCGCCCATAGGCTGAATTATAGGGGGGGGGGGGACTTACCTGGTCTAATTGGCACTTCCAGTGCTTTATAATTAAAATCTCAAGACAAAATATATTAGGCAGCACAATAGTGCTGCCTAAGTAAAGAGCAATACGGGCACAATATATTGTTTTGTTTTTTAGACCAGGGTACTTCTTATAGAAAGAAATGTCATAGGAATTTCAGAAAGAGCTCATGGAGGGCAACAAGCTCCCCCTCCCCCACGTCAATCACTTCCGTAAACACATCCAATCAAAATTTTGAGATTGCCATTTTATTCAGCATAGTTTAAAGGTCCAGAAATTATGACTTTGAGAATGCAAGCCTCCCCCCCCCCCCCACAACCCTCAGAACAATAGTCCAAAGAGAATATAAAAACATCCTCATTAATCAAATACAAGAAAAATTTAGGCAGACGTTGAACTGAATCGAAACAAACTATGAGCATGTAGACTTTCAAAAAGGTAACAAAGCAATATCTCAAGAACAACTTATATTAGTAAGTTAGATCTCTAAGAGTACATTGTGGGGGATTTTGAACTAACCAGAAGGCACTACTTTTAGTACTTTTTAGTACTACTTTTAGTACTACAACTACAGTTACTATAACTAATGATGCTAAGAGTGCTAAGGTGAAGAAGCCCCCCCCCCTTGATTGAAGTACCTTCGACTACCGCTGTTATACTGTGTGACAAACTCAAAGAGTTCCTTGATGTTTGCAAAGTACCTATGATTAACCTTATTGGTATTGGCACAGACGGTGCTAGTAACATGTGTGGAGTACATCACTCCCTTTTTACCCTACTACGAGACAATGGCTTATCCTATCTTCAGCTCTTCAAGTGTGTTTGCCACTCACTCCATCTGTGTGCTTCAGAGGCGATCTGTGAACTCCCTTCGAACCTTGAGTTTATGACGTCCGAAACATATAAATGGTTTAATGTAAGCCCCCTTAGAAGGGGGACATATCAACATATATTTAAGTTGATAAACGATGGAAATTCATCCTTACGTATTATTTCTCCCTCAAATACTCGTTGGCTCTCTCGGTACAATGCCTTGGTTCGCATACATGAGCAGTACTTGGAGCTCACCACACACTTCGGTCTAGCCAAAGAGAAAGAACGTTGCTATACTGCCAGAGTACTACACGCTATGTATCAAGATGAGCAAAACAGAATTTTCATTGTGTTCTTGAAGCCATTGCTGTCCGAATTTCAAAGGGTCAACTTGCTGTTTCAGCACACACACGCTGACCAATTTCGTCTTTTTGAAGAGCTGCAGGGTTTGATACTAAGTCTCCTGCGTAGGATATTCTGCTCATCTGCAGTGGCTTTGATGGTTAATATAGACTTCGAAATCAATTATTTGCCGCCAGATCAAGTTGATTACAGACACGAGTTCCTGATTGAGCTGGCCAAATCTAAACTTTCAGACACAAAGAAGAGCGAAATCAAAATACGGTGTTTTGCGTTCCTGAAAACTGCAGCTAAAGCGGTGCTTAAACGAATGCCTCCTTTTCTGGATTCGCTCCTAAAGCTGAAATTTTTATCCCCTGTGATTTGCTTGTCTCAGTTTCGACCCCGATTTGGAGACTTGCCATTGAGAATTGTTGCTACTACTGATCTCGGTACCTTGGAGAATCAGTGGAGGAAACTATTGGACGTTAATTGGTCATTTGTGTGTGGAGGAACAATCCCCAAAGACTCCTCTCAGTTCTGGATAGCTGTCCTACATTATCTTGATGCTGTTGGGGCATTTCCTTTTCGTGAGTTAGCCAAGTGGGCATTGACTCTGTTGAGTTTGCCAATTAGCAATGCGATAGTGGAACGGTCATATTCTATGATGAATGTCAATCAGAGCAAACTCCGAAACCGTATGCTCTATCCCATGTTGAACTCAATACTTGTGTTCAAGCTGTGGTTGTCAGCATGTGGCTCTTGTTGCTCGACGTTTGAGCCTACAAAGCGTATGCAGCTTTTCAATAGTGATATTTATAAGGCTTGTGAAGTCGAAGAAACTGACCAAACAACTGATCTAGTCGATCTAGATAATATCCTAGCCTCCTTTGAGTCTTAAATCTCTTAGTGCCTTATGGATCTAAGTGCCTATCTTTTTTGTTTTTTTACCCGTCTGTATTATTTCATCTTGGGATAACGAGGGCTTTTGTATTCTTACTTTAATCACAAAGTTATCTTAGAATATTGTGTTGCAACTGCTTTTCAATAATGATATTTGAAGTCGAAGAAACTGACCAAACAACCGATCTAGTGGATCTAGATAATATCCTAGCCTCCTTAGAGTCTTTAATCTCTTTGTGCCTTATGGATCTCAGTGACTTTCTTTTTTGTTTTTGTTTTTTTATCTGTACGTATTATTTCATTTTGGGTTTACGAAGGCTTTTGTATTAACCCCGTTCTTACGTTTTTTTTTTTTTTTTTTTTTTTTTTTTTTTTTTTTTTTTTTTTTTTTGAGGCCTTACTTTAATCATAAAGTTATCTTTAAATATTGTGTTGCAACTGTACCAAATAAAGTGTACCAAAAATTTTTATGCGATAGTAAACCAAAGATATTGTATGTCTTCGGCTTGTGGTTGTTACTAGCGTATTCATTGGAATAAGTCATATTAAATTCTAAAAGTTAATAAAAAGAGTTTACAGCTGTTTAACCATTATGACGCATAAAACTACAGCTAAACAGGTGAACAGATGAATTTTGGTGGATCACATAAATCGTTGTTCTTCCGTGAAAGTGGAGCACGATGAACGAAGAGTAAGCAAGCAAGGTAAAAGTAGAATTAGATTAGGGACAAAACTTTTCCTGACTTTAGCACGAAAGAACTATTTTAGCACTACTTCATCATGTGTAGCACTGTAGCACGTGCTTCAATTTGTAGCACTTTCGTAATACATTTTTTAAATATTGTCATGGACGAAATGATGAGGATTTTGAAAAAGGTTAAGGAATTAACAAAAAGTTTGGACCGCATTTTTCCGTATTTGTTTTGAGAGATTTGTGCGAAGTTTGATTTAACCAGGACCACCTTTTTGCCGTGTTTGTTTCGAAAGATTGGTGCTAAGTTTGAAATAACCGGACCAAGAAACTGATCTAGAACTAATCCAACTACACTTATGGGGCCATGCGCGTGTCGCGGCGCAAGCCGCGACACGCGGCTTGCTCCGCGTTTTTTTTTACTTTAGCACCGAAAATTGTTGTGAAACACAAATTTGGGCAATTTTAGAACTTTATGAACTGACCATGATGGCAGTCTTGGTTTTCAAAGGCTCGGGCGTATTTTGGCTTGTTTTTCAAAGGCCCGGCCTGTTTTTTTGTTTGACTTTCTGGCAACCCTGATCGCTCGGTAGCCAAAGTGTTATTAACTGTAATCTTTGTTGCTGATTTATTGCAATGGACAATTAAACGTGTATCAAGTGCACTGAAACTAAAATCCAAAAAGTAGAAGTAGCTAATGTATCTGTTTGGGTTACTTTACAATATAATGGACTCAACATTTTGTTATCATTATAGTATTTGGCCTGATATCCCTAGTCTTTTCTGGTCTGGAAATAGCAATGCATTCGACCTTAAATTCAAAGTGCGTCTATGGAGATTTGGCGTTTGCACATCCTGTTTTGCAAGCACTTTTTACTTTCCTGCAGATGCACTTTCTATTTGTAAATTCTGAGGTAAGTAAAAAGAAAGCTTTAATGGATATCCCTTATCTTTTAAGGACGAACAATACTTTTTCCTCCCAACAGCAAAATGGAACGGTGATAAACACAGGCTTCAAAGTTGGAGGGATTTAGCATTAGAATTCATCAAAAACAATGGTCCACCTAGCTTAGTGGAAGAGGTTTCAAATAATGTTTGGTGCATTATCTGCACACATGGATTGGGTCACATTAATGGCACTCTATACGCAATGGTCGAACGCAGAGAATGTTTGATGAGAAAATTTTTACGTTAT
This sequence comes from Artemia sp. Kazakhstan ARC1039, assembly GCA_029168905.1. NCBI lineage: Eukaryota > Metazoa > Arthropoda > Branchiopoda > Anostraca > Artemiidae > Artemia > Artemia sp. Kazakhstan ARC1039. Next base: position 15,846 of record JAQQPU010007869.1, read on the forward strand.
CAGAGATGTTATCATTGCGAGCTCTTTACCCTCTTCGTTAGAGTTTAGAAATGAAGCGAAGACTTTTCCCACAGTGTCAACCTTTGCCTTTAGGTCAAAGTTTTTGCCTTTAGCTTGGCTAGTTCGCCTTAGGTAAGAGCATTCAAAGTTTGCTTTATGCAGTTTACTTGAAAACTTGCAAAGTTTTTTTTAAAATTGGCTCAGTCAAAATCGTTGAAATTCAAGGACTATACCCTTACGCGCTAGGATAAGTCCTACTGTATCTGTTTCAGTCTTTAATAACGTCCAACATGATCGATTTATCGAAAAATTGCACGTTTTTTCTGAAAAAATCTCGCGACTTTTTCTTCAAAACCAGATCTCACAATTTTTTTTTTTTACTATTTATTCAAAGTAAATTTTGGATAATGATATTACCCGGTCTATGTGGTATAGGATGCGTGCTCATTGAAGATTGAGAGGGGTATGTTTGATCAGAAATGGACTAGCGCTCTTTTCAAGGACTGGAAGAGGTCTCAGAAACGTCAAAATTTTTGATAAGAATATCTCGAGGTGTGACGTAACCCACGCAATCCCAAGGCAAAGAACTCTAAATTATTAATAATTTTAATTGATCATATACAAATTTTTTAATTAAAAGACAGATACGTTTCGTCTTGGCTGTCTGTCGGCTTAAAACTTTCAGGGAACGTTCCATGGGCGAAGGGGATCTCAGATTTTGTTGGGGAGGGTAAAAGAGGCTCAACTAATCCCTGGACCAAAGTGATCACATCAATATGCCCCTGGGGACGACGTAACTCAGGTAGCTCCAGTGGTAAAGGTCCAAAATCATGCAAAATGTGCAAAAATGCATTTAATACGGATAGGACTTAAGGTAAGATATGATATATTTCAAACAAAAACACAATAATTCAATAAATATATATTAACACTAATTCTCTTGAAATCTCCATGACATGTAAGAAACAAAAAATAGATGAAATAATAGAACAAAAAGCTGACGTGCATGGTGATGGCTGTCCGATTGGCTTTAAAGTTTCAGGAGTTTTTCACTCGACCAAGTGGACCTCCAATTTCGGTAGGGGAAGTAGGGCGAAGGAAGTAGGGTCCAAAGAAGTTTTTCTTTCTGATTGGCTTTGAACTTATGGGCCCCATTGTGGGGACCCAAATACGCAAAAATATTTAGGCTCCGGGACCAGGCCTCGCGAATAATGGTTCCATAGAACTTATTTTTTCTAGCACCTTGAAACTTGTGTCCTTAAATCGAGTATTAAAAAAACGGGGCCCAAAAAAAGAGTATGGCTGACAGCACCCATGTCTTCTTCAGACCAGAAAATAATTCGCACTTTACTTAAAAAAAAAAAAAATTAAAAAATCGTGTATTGTCAGTTTGATATACATATTCTGATATCTATTCCTTATAATCTTAATACTTCTTTATTTGTTGAAGTCAAAAAAGTGAACACATTTAAAATGTATTTTGTTTTCAGTAAAGTGCAAATTACTTTCTGGTCTTGAGGAGGTGTGGCGGTTGTCAGCCCTACTCATGCTAATTGTTGCTATTTTGAGTTTTAATAGGTTATTCATTGTTATTTCTATTCGTTTCGGGTTCAATTCATTTATTTATGGTGATTTATGGTAGTTTTACGCTTGAAAAATTATTTTAAATTTATTTCTACTCCTTTTTGGCTTAACGAGACTATGGGCACCGGCAAGGGGGGGGGGGGGAGGGGGGGCATGGCCCACGCCTGGAAATTTGGGAGTCTATAGTAATTATAAGGAAACCAAAGGAAAAAAAGCAGAATAGGGAAAAACCATGGAGAAAATGTTTGTTGTCCCATTATTGGTTGCCTGCCAATAGATTTTGACCCATAATAAGGAAAAATATAAGTTCTAATTTGTGACTGAGTCACCCCTAACAAGTTCTTTGCAATTTTTTTCTATATGATTTGGTTGGAGCAAAAAAAAACAACAACAAAACAAATTCTTCATAGTAATGAATGGTAAGTAAATAACAATCCTTGTCAATAACATAAACCTGATAATAGTATTTAATACTTGGAAAAACGGTCATTGAAAAAAAAAATACTTGGAAAAAACACTTAAATAAAACATTGCATTTACTTTACACTGGGATTTTTTTTTTTTTTTTTTTTTTTTTTTTTTTTTTTTTTTTTTTTTTAGTTAACAAAATTTCCAGATACCCCGTTATTCTTCTGTAATTTTTTAGTGGCTATATACCTAGAAAGATTTGTTTTTTGACTTCAAACTGTCCAAATACTGTACCCTCCGGAAAAACCCCCCCCCCCCCCCGTGGAAAAGAAGGCTTTCCAAATTTTATAATTTTATTTGAGTTTCATTCTTTTAATTTCTGTAGGGGGAAAGAGTTTTGTTACTTGTCTATTAGGGGTTCAAATATTACGCTAAAGTTCAAATTTTGTTCGAATCACAAATCCCTGAATCACAAAGCCTGTTTAATTAGATTAGAAAACTTTTTTGAAAGTACTAAAGAAATTCTTTTTTTCATCGTTTTTTAAATAATGCTGGGAAATCCAGCGCCCCCTTCATAGAAACGTCCCTTCCCCCTAGGAGAGATCCTCCCATGTAACCCCCTCCTCCGAAGTGGTATCCAACTACTTTACCCCCCCCCCCTTATATGCAAATATATAGCCCAAATTATATATTTCCCATACATTCTGTCATTCTATTGGCAGGCAGCCAACAATAGGGCAACAAACATTTTTTCCATGGTTTTTCGCTATTCTGTTTTCTTTTCCTTTGGTTTCCGTATAATTACTATATAGTCCCAAATATCCAGGTGGGGGCCATGACCCTCCTGCCCCCACCCCCATGCCGGTGCCCATGGCGTCGTTGAGCCAAAAATGAGTAGAAATAAATTCAAATAATTTTCCAAGCGTAAAACTACCACAAAACATCATAGATATATGAATTGAACCCAAAACGAAAAGAAATAACAATAAATAACCTATTGAAACTCAAAATAGCAACAATTAGCATGAGTAGGGCTGGCACCCCCCCACCCCTCAAGACCAGAAAGTAATTTGCACTTTACTGAAAACAAAATACATTTTAAATGTTTTCACTTTTTTGACTTCAACAAATAAAGAAGTATTAAGACTATAAGGAATAGATATCACAATATGTATATCAAACTGACAATACACGTTCCGGGGGGGGAATTTATGCGGGGGGGATTTGCCGCGGGGGGGGGGTATTTTCTGGGTGGGTATTTTCCGTGGTTGGGTATTTTCCGGGGGGGGGGGTGTTTCCGGGGGGTATTTTCAGCGGGGGTGTATTTTCCGGTGGGTATTTTCCGCGGGGGTATTTTCAGGGGGGTATTCGCCGGTGGGTATTCGCCTAGATCCAATTTTTATATTGAAAATTTGTAAATAAAATTTGAAAACTGTTTTCCATTCTTCGAGGCAAATTTAAATCCTTCTCCAAGAAAGAGCCTAAGTTATGTCATAATTCTGGCTCAGTGATTAGATAGACATTTTTAAATCCAATGACATAAGTGTCTTGTCCTTTTTTTACAAGTTACAGCTGAAGGATTGTCGCAAAGCCACTTGTTCTAGGGAAAACATGCCTTAATTAGTTAACCGTGACTAGACAATCTTTGGCTATTTTGGGCGGCTTGAAACGTGAGCGACTTATTTCCTGAAAGGTTTAATTTGATTTACAGGCCATCTGGTACTGTGTTTATAAATCTAACGTTACAAAGCAATTTTTTTCAGCTTGTCAGTTATATCCCAATTACCTACTTTGTTAATAAAGATTTTTCTGAAATGGCATTGCCTCTGAATACTAGTTTGGTTTTAAAAGTTGTAATTAGTGTAGCAGACCTATGGTATTATGTAATATTACAGCTAGTAATTTAGTCATTTTAACTAGATTTCCGCTTCCTATCTTCATTTAGCTCGCTTTACTAGGTAATTAAAACAAAGGAACATTAACCAGTTGATGTCGTCTGATGATGCTAAATCTTATGGTGCCAGAAATTGTCCTTTACAACTTGTCACGTAAATCCTTATAACAGTAGAATCAACACAAAATATACATATTTTATACCCTACTCATACACGGGGTGTGCATATACACAAGATGTGTATACTCATACATGCTACGATACGTATTATACATAATATATATGCTTATAAATAATAGAGTATATCAGACAATGCAACGTACCCTGCGCAATTTCCAGATTTGATAATATTTCAAATCTAGTCTGGAACCCTGCAACTATTAACAGCAGTCATGTTATTCTGAATTGTCCATGTTATTTTGTCCAGGAAACAATTGTTAGTCATAATTACTAACAAATTATGTTTACCATGGGCAACATGAAGTGTCGCAGCAACCTTTAATCGTCATCGGAAGTGCTGCGGGAACAATAAGATATGTATGCTCATACATGCTATGATATGCATTATAGATAATATATCTAGTCTGGAACCCTGCAACTATTAACAGAAGTCATGTTATTTTGAATTGCAGCAAACAACCTGCTTTGCTCACCAATATTTGTCTTCCATATATTTAAGTAAGTTCTGTGATTAGTCAAATATTTTTTTAAAATCTTCATTCATAAAAAAAGCTTTCTTATCGAGGTGAAATTTTAATGAGCCAAATTACAAATTACTATCCTGTGACAAAACTAGCCAAAAACTTACTAGAAAGAAGATGAAATCTGAATTTCTAACTCAGGGATAGGAAAATTTGATAGTAAAATTGTAAAATACTTCTTCTGAAAACGTACACGGCGATCCTTACAATTTGACTCGTTTAAATCATAAAGCAGTAAACTTTTGTACTGTGAACTCTTCTCCGTTTAATAATTGGTGTCGCTGAGACTTTCCAATGCTACTTACTTTATTTATAAGAGCATCGAATTATTGCCGTTTCTAAGCTGATTAAGGTAAAATCAAAACAATTACCTTAATACCGAAGTTTGGAAAACTTTTTATTGATTCTTGATTTTCATCTTAAAAACAAGAGGCGAATATTTTTTTTTAAATCAACCACACTTACCTTTCGAAATACTTTTTAATTTGTCACATTTTTCAAGAAATCATTAGTTAAGAAACGTACCTTATCTAAAATATGCCAAACATTAGATGTAGTATACGGTAGTGAAAAGTCCTATACTCTCCATTGAAGATTTTTAACGCACATCCAAAACCACACAAGCTTCAGCATACCAGTCTGCACACACCCAATGACAAATGTTTCTGATGAAAAACCAAGCAGCAACTGAAACTATGGCTTTGACGGTTAGGGAAACTTCCCAAATTGCGCGCTATGAAATGTGTGTTATGTTTGGAGAGACGTTTCGCTACTGTATATTACCTCTTCTGCAGTACGGTGTTACAGTGCATTTTCCGACACAAATGGTCAGCACCAGAAATAAAAATAACTTTTAAGTAATTCACCTGCTTATTTTTGTTTTATTCGAGCTCCCGCCATTTTAGGCGTGGCACCCCTCCCTTTGAAATAATTCCCAAGCTCTAGTCTTGATAGATCTCTTGTTTTTATTAGTTTGTATTAAGAACATAGTATGTGTTGGTATTTGCTTATGCCTTATTAACTTAAAACTATTTGCCAAAATTCTCATTTTTGATACTCTGTATATTCTGATTTTCGAGATTCTGCGAATATTTTTTTTTTCAAAAAATGAACTACCTAATGACAAGACTCTTTTTTTGCATCTTTTAGAGGCTTTCCAAGTTTTTTTTTAGGTAAAAAAGTTAGGTAGTAGTTAGGTTTATGCACTGTCAAAAATATTTTGAATAGCCATAAAGAAAAACAAATAGATGTTTCAGTATTGTACCCACAATTTCATTTCTTGGAGGGAGGGAGTCCCTACTTTAATATGGGGAGTCTGAATATCCCCTTAACCAACCTGACCACATACCTGCTTCAGAGTGTAGGTTCCGTTCCCAGCTCGTTTCAATTGAACTCTGATTTCCCTTCCAAGGTTAAGTTGAGCATTACAAATTAAGCAAGGCTGAAAACTTTTGTTGGTAATTATATTCACTTGGAGTAATATTTTTTTAAGGTCTTACTTCAGAAGTTCCATCTAGTGGCAAGATTTGGCTTGATGCATCTAATGGCAACAAATGTGTCCCTTTGGGTCAGGACCATTGTTTGGGAGTCATCAAATGAGTGGTATCACTTTCTTTATCATCAGCATAATTATGGAAATTCAGTAAGTTTTCTAGACTGGTGATTTCCAATTAAGCTGTGTATAAAATAATATTTATTTCCTTCTGAGCCGTCAGGAGACTTGAAATGTACGAGTGGCTCCCTTAGGAAAGTGATCAACTCCATAAAACAAGCAAAGGAGAAAAATGACAGTTCTTGCACCAATCATAGAGTGGAAATAATAATCAAGATGTTCGTGCATTTTTGTTTATGGGTTTAGGAAGGAACATGCCCAAATCTATATTACTAGTCTACAATTGTCAATAAAATTACACCAAGAAACCCATTTTTTTAAGATTCCCCCTTGGGCAGAAATTGTATGATTGGCTATATGGATATTCCACCCACAAAGACTAAATAGATTTATCCGGGCCTAAAAACAATAATAAGATAGCATAGCCACTATAAAGGCTATATAGGCTATATAAGACGTACATTTCTCGCTATGAAAAGACGCATGGTTAAAATAATATTATTTGGTTGATATCTATAGTACTCAGAGACCTCTGGGAGAATGTGTTTAAGAACATTTTAGTTTGGAGTTAGTCAAATCGATGTTGCCCTTTCTTAACAATTAAATAAAAAAAACAAGTTTTTTAAACTGAAAGTAAGGAGCGACATTAAAACTTAAAACGAACAGAAATTATTCCGTATATGAAAGGGGCTGTCCCCTCCTCAACGCTTCGCTCTTTACGCTAAAGTTTTTTATTGTTTT
>JAQQPU010007869.1:23185-37459 GCA_029168905.1 Artemia sp. Kazakhstan ARC1039
TATATCTGTCATGTTAATTTTTAAGTATTTTTCAGAATGCTGGATCTTTAGTTGGTGCCATTACAGCAAGATTGCGTGGCTTCATGCCAGAGACTTTAGATGACTATTATGACTATGAAGATACTATTGACCTAAAAAACACAGCTTCAAACCTACAGTTTGACGGTATGTATTATTCTTTGTAAAGATTTCAAAAAATCACAGTACTATGTTGAATTTTCTGTTCAGTTGTTTCATACACGTGTCCTTTTTTTCAATTAAAAGGAAACTAAATTTTGTCTTATCATGATAGAGAGTAGACTAAAACCTAGATAAAATTGAATGAAACTCTTAATAGAAGAAGAAAACGCAAGAAGGTGGTCATACCGTCCCCTAATACATCAGCTGTTGACTGTTACTGCTTAATTTGACTTATATTGAAAACACCCAGCTTCTGGAGCATCTACGAAATTCATTTGGGAATTTTGTATTCAGACTTCATATATTCGGGGATTCCACTTCTTATGCAAAGTAGTTTCTGTTCAATTTAAGTTCTAGTTCTCCTTTTTTTGTATCATGAAATTATGGTAGTTGATTTCTAAGTAAAATTTTGCACATATTCTTATTTCAATTCAATACCAGAATTTTGGTGTAATTGAATTTTATTGTATTCTATTTTATGCTATTCCTCTGTATATTTCTACACTTTTCTATCATAATGGATAATATAAAGTCAAATCTTCCAAAAAGAGATATAGTATATAAATAGTAAATGAAAAAAGGTAACTTTTGCAACAAAAATGCCTTAAAAAATTATTTACGGTAATGCGACACAGAGCAAAAATGGCAAAAAGAAGTTAATACGATCATTAAGAGAATAACTAAAGGCAGATCGCAAGTATGAGAACCATAAAGTATTAAAAATAAAACAAACACAAGAACAAGACCTTGCATAATGAGAAAAAATAATAAATTGCTCATCAATATAATCATGAACTATGAGAAGATGAGTTGAAAAGTGAAAAAAAAAGAAGAAAAAATCTACTGTATCTTATCTGAAAGACTCTTCATCAGAGAAATTGAAATGTTTTTGGGTTTCGGTACTTAGCTTCTCCATGTTCAAACAGTTCGTTGTAACGAGCTGTAAGTAAGGACCGACCCGGATCAATAGCAACCGGAACTCTAAAAACATGAATTTTGATACCAGTTTCATCAATTTTAGTCTTCCCCATCAAGTTTAGTCTTCCCATGCGCCTGAGAAAATGTGCCTTATTTTCGAAAAAGGGGGAGACACTCTCTAAAGTCATAGAACAAAATGTGCAAAAATGTGAAATTTTGTATTTTTTGCCAGAAGAAACATCACGGATGTTTTTTTTTGTTTTTTTTCCCCAGGGGCGATCGTATCGACCCAGTGGTCCTAGGATATTGTGGTAGGGTTCATTCGAACGGAAATTAAAAGTTATAGTGCCCTTTCTAAGTGAACAAAAAAATTGAGCGCAACTAGGCCCCCTTCCACGCTTATTTTTTTCCAGTCACCCGATCAAAATTTTGAGATAGCCATTTTGTTCAGCAAAAATATAGTAATTATGTCTTTGAGGATGACTTAATCCCCCACAGTCCCCGGGGGAAGGGCTGCAAGTTATGAACTTTGCCCCACGTTTACATATAGTATTGGTTATTGGGAAGTATACAGAGGTTTTCAGGGGGAATTTTTCTGGTAGTGGTGGGGGGTCGGGGGTTACTTGGGAGGTTCTTTCCATGGAGGAAGTTTTCACAGGGGCAGAGACATTGCTATGAAGTTTTTTATTGTTTTAAAAAACAGAGTTGTGAGAAAGAGTCAAACTTTAGCGTAAAGAGCGATGTGTTGAGGAGGGGACAGCCCCTTTAATATACAGAATAATTTCTGTTGGTTTTAAGTTCGCTCCTTACTTTGAGTTAAAAAAACTTTTTCTTTTATTTAATCTTGACCAGGCACGCATGCAGGACTTTCTTCTCGGAGGGGGTGGGCCAGTACGAAAAAAAAAATAATCGGAAATCGATAATAAAAAAAAAACTAATTCTTTTTGACAATTTAAATAAGAACTGCCAAGAAATTGGCGAAAATTTTTTAATTTTTGAGGGGGCAGGCCCTGAGGTCCTCTCTTGCGTATGTGCCAGTTGTGAACACATTTTTTGTACAGACAGACATTTGGTAACACAAAATTAGTTTATTTTGTAAAAAAAAAGGAGGGATAGAGAACTAGACCAAGTCTCTTCATAATATGAAAAAAACATTTTTTTCCAAATAAGTTTCTTCCGGCAATTAGTAGCCACTTATTACAATAGTCTACATTTACTATTACTATATTATTTAATTTTCGTGGATGAGTTAATTGTAAGCAGTTATGTCGTTTACCTAATAACATACCCTTTCAGATCCTTTGGCAATAAAACCCTTACCTGAATGCAAAACATATTCTCCAATCAGTGAAGCACATGTACAGCAAATGATTTCACTTTATCAATGTTTCAATAACAATACTCTGGGGCGAAGTTGGACTGCTTCAATGCCATACCTTTTCCCCTTTCTAGTGGAATACAAGTAAGTTTATTTTTGAACCTACAAATTTGTCCTGATTTTTTATGAAATCTAACAGACAAGGTTGATGCATCGATACATCGAACAGACATTATTCGTTAAAAATCAAAATCACTGACAAGGTTCGTAAGCCGTTGCTTGATGGCTAACCTTAATTTTAACTTTCTAATTCTGCACCTATTTGAAAATAAATTTTCAGATAATAACATTATCCTTGAAATTTCTAATGAATTTTGGATTGAGCCTAATTTTCCCGAGCCGAATTTTGGATTGAGCCTAATAACTATCAATATAATATAAGAGACATGTTAACGTTAAGCATAATGATTGGAAAACATTGTTTCAATATCAAATTTTTTAAATTATTATAAGCTTTTCTTTTCTCTTTATTAACGACTAAGGGACTATGAGGAACTGATTAGAGACGATCCATTCAAGCTCGTTTCTGCCAAAAAAGACCTCTAACACCACTCAGACAAATGCTAAATCCAATTACAAAATCCTATATACAAAATTCGTTGTGTTGTATCTTTTTAACTGTTAGGTTTTTTTTTTAGTTTTGATTTACGCCAGTTAAGAAATTCAAATATCAAACCGGCAGTTTTTCGAAAAGGAAAAATAGTTAAGGTTGTTCAAATTTAAAAACTGGCCATGCTTAATAAAGATGGAAACAATAGGAAAGTCTGAGTGATTCGTCAAGCGGCGAATCTAGCCAAGATGAAATTCGAGGGCAGAAATAAGATCAAAGAGATTATTGTGCAGTGGTACCAATCCAGGAAAATTTGAGGGGGGGAGGGGGAATATTTTTTTTCTAAATCTGGGGGAGGGGGCAGTTTTTTCAGTTTTTCTCAATGAAAATACAAAAGAAGAGTGTTTTCAGGTGGGTGATCTAGGGGGTGGAATGCCCCCTCCAAATGGCGCCACTGTTGTTGATTTGCCAAGAGAAAGATAGGGCGGCCTTTCTAACCCTCAAGAACTACTTCCAAGGGCATAAATTTTAGGAAAGAGGTCGTTACTGTTTCCCCGTCTATAGCTACATTCCAGTGTTTTTGCAACACAAAGACGCATTATGTAAATAAGAACACATAGCAATAATAACAAAATGTTGAGAGATATTTGCTTAGGCTATTTAGCAATGATTAAAGTAAGTGCAAGAAGGACAATTAAAGTAATAAATAAAACATTACAGTAGCTTGTAATGCACTAATCTCTGGAACTTACTTCCGTCAACTGTAAGTTGTTCGTGCGGTTAGTACTGAATCGCTGATGAGTAGATTAGTCAGATCCCCTTCTACGCCATAAAGTTAGATTCAGTATAATAGTTCTGTTAATATGTGCATCTGCTTTATTTCTTTCTTTCATTTTTTTATGATTGCTTAGATTCTTATTTTGTGTATCTTATATATTCATTTTTTAAGTAAGCCCTTGTCTTACAATTTCGTTTTAATTAATGTATAAATAAGGAAAAAACGCTTTTTAAGCCTCAGATTCATCACTCAAAATCCTTTTTAAATAGTAAAACCTATTCTATTTCAATTTAAGCTCCTGTCTTCTTTACTGAAATTCTAAAATACGTTATTTTCAAGACATTTAATACTTGATATTTAAACACAAATATAGACTTATCTAGCAGTCAAAACTCATGAAAAATTTTTAAGTGCTTCTTACGACACTAATAGAAATTTTACACTAATTTTGTCCAAATTTACGCACTGGAATTGTTGCATCTCAAACGATAGGTATTCTGATTTGCGCATTTTCTAGAAACTGAGACCTTGTGTGCGACACTTTAATATAACCTAAATTGTCATCCTGGAACTGACAGGGTAAATAAAACCAGTTAATGTATACTCTAACTGATTTCAATGCTCTATTTCTACATGTTTTAGCTTCTCCGTGTGCTTCAACCACTTCTCAGTATGTTTAAATCACTTCTATCTTTTCATTAAGACACTCAGTGTCACCGAGTTTTGATCTTCAAAAAGGGGAGCAGGGCCTTGAAATTTTGAGCCTGCTGAATCCCAAATAAAAGTCTAGGCAGCTCAAGAAAAGATTTTAAAAACTGATAATCCTCGCTTTGATACTCACATTCCATGGGTGGCTATGGTCCACTACCCTTCCTCCGAAGCTGATGCCTATGAATACGGTTTAATTGACTTTTTTTAAATGATACTCTTTTTCCAGATTGAAAATTGAAGTACATTTTGGTTTAATAGCAGCCGTGGCGATGTATGTTATATGGCGTTCAATAGGAAGTCGGTCAAAATCTGAGAAAAGACCAAGCGACAGCGACTCTGTATCTGGAGAATCAATACCTCGTAGCGTAAAACAGAAATGGCGTGTAGACTGTCAAAGCTCTAGCATAGGACTATTTATAGGTTTGCTCTGTTTTGTCGCAACAATAATTGTATCGATTATCTTTTTTGTTATGAAAGATAATTTAGAATTTCGTAATGATATGTTTTGGATATGCACAGGTACCCAAGTTTCCATTTTGAGCGTGTGTATTGTCATGGGTATCATTGGAATACTACAACTGCCTAAGTTATCACCTAGCGGTGATGAACTGACTTTAGTGGATCGGCTGTTACAAAACATCACTGTCAGTGGTGCTATCATATTTACAATATTTGGCACAATTGTAGGAGCACAGAATATCACAAATCCGCAGCATTCAATGACCTTAGTGATGAATATTATGATAATTGTTCAAATTATCCTTCAGCATGCATTTATGTCAGAACTTTCAGTAAGAGCTTGCTTGTCTCGCTATCAAATGGCGGTTAAACCAGGTCGACAAGTAGTTATGTTTTTACTTGTTGTAAATGCAGCCCTTTGGCTGTTGGACTCATTTATAACTCACTCTTGGGCAACTCAGGAATTTCATTTCACGTTTTATGGAATTCTTACTTGGGGTGTAATTTCTCGCATAACTCTGCCATTTTTAGTATTTTATCGTTTTCATAGTGCTGTTGTGCTAACAGAGCTGTGGAAGAACTGCTTCCGAACAGATGATAACTGATATGCGGAGACGCCGACAAATACAGAATCGCGGCGCGTAATAACTCTTGCACACACTAAAACTGATTCTCTTGTTAAAAATATTTCTTCCTCAGGCAAGCAGAGCTCTGAATCCGAAACCTCAACCTCTGGAGATACTCAATATGAAGAGTCACAAAGTACTCGCTCAAAACTGACTGCCAATTGGATTTTAACTGCTGCGGAATCATATCGAAGAAATGAAGAGGAAAAATATAAAGTTGAAATAGGGACCGAACATCGTGTTTCGAAAAGCATACGCGGTTCTTTTTATAACCCAAATAAGATAACGCCCCTCCTGGAAGTTGAAGAAGATTCTCCCTCTTCGATTTCTTCGGAAAATGCAAAAGGCGATATTAAAATATGCCCTCTTCATTTAACTACGGTGTGTGTTTGTATGTATAAAAAGCGGTTAGAAGAAATACGAAATTCTAGTTCTACTATAAGTAGAGGCGACAAAACTAGGCCAGTGATTCTGCGTTTGCCGAGCGTCGGTGTGAAACGTTTATTTAGACTTTTTGTGCCTTCTGTAAATCGAAAATCATAAAAATGTGTGATTTTAAATGAAGTGCTGAGCGTCATTTTGCGTGCAAAACCCTTAAGCTTGTCTGAATTTTTCACAGTTTTAGAGAAGGAAATTAAAGTTTATGGAGCCATATGCACTTTTCTTTTTAATATAAATATTTAAATATTACGGCGAGTATGAATGGACATCCCCAAATCTTGACAGAAGTCCAATGGCGCACTCATAATTTTACATTTGATTGACCTTGTGAAATAGGGTCTAGGAATAACATAGGTAAAATCAGGTTTCACTAATGTCACACAGCCAAACCAAGTGCGCACCAGAACCTAGCACCTAAATCTAACAGAGAGCAGAGGGGCAAAAATAGGAAGAAAACGGACTTCAGTTATATTATTGACAGAAGTCTGTATCTTCATTTATTTCTCCAGCTCCAAAAATGAATAAAATTCTCATTTCCTGATTTTATAGATAACTTGAAAACTAAAGATAACAGATTTCGGCAGAGTACAGCCGAGCTGTAGTATCATCTGGCTTTCGTATACAATACATCTTTGAGCTAGGGGTGTTAGAATTATTGTTTGACAAACTCAGCTGGTCTGGTCATCCCTATTAAGGAAGTCAATATTATTTGACAAACTGGTCTAGTCACCCCAACTAATGAGGTATTACAGCAATAGAGGATAATTATGAACAAAACAACTCATTTTCTAGTAAAGTGTCAGACATTACCATTGGTTTTGGGGCCACAATGTTTTACTCCTATTTCTTAGTTTTACAAAAGCTAATAAGTCACATAAAATTCCAGATCACAAGGACGTGCAAACTGAGAAGCCAACTACTAAAGGGAGAGAGGGTCAAGAACTATAAACAAAGACAATACATAAAAAAACAAAAAGTCGAGTATAAACCTCAGGATAGTACACAGGAAAAACAGAATCTTCAGTTTGCCTCGATGGCACCTTTTCAATTTTTTAATACTTTGCTTCCAGCAAATTGTTTTGTACTGTAGAACATACAAATAGCTCTCTTTTCAAAATAACAAGCCATTGCGAATGACTTTGTGCGTTGAAGCTCAGATCAAAAATGTAATTCAATAGATGACGCTGTCATTTCTATAATAAAAAGTCACTTTCAAATTAACTATTTGATTTTCCTTTTTTCTATATAATATTCAATGAATTAATGGTATTTTCATAGGGCTTCAAAGCTTCAACACTATGAGAATGACACCGAGAAATAATAATCCGAGCAAAAACAAGACATCAGCTTCGGGGCGAAGCCTAGAAACAAGAGCTAAGCCATGACACTTTTAATGGTCTTAGTCTCCCTCTTCTCTTCAAAACAAGCTCAAAAGGGTCCTACTGAGTCCATAAGTTATCAGTGCAGACATTATGAGATTGAATTAACATTAAAATGTTAAAGTCCTACCCCCACCCCCATGAAAAGATAAAAACTTGGCACCCATGACAAAATGCAGCTAAACAGTAGTAAAGAATATTCACAAAGCAACAGCATAAGATTCAGATCAATTCATCATGGATGTACATTGACAAGATTTGAGCCTCTTATACATTGAATTGATTTATTCCTCTTGTTTCATCATTTTTAGACTTGGCCGTGAAAGCACTTGATCGAATCTTAACTTAACATATTGATAAGGATCAATTCCGAAAGTAAAGATTAATGCCCTCAAATTAAAACAATACTCCCACTGCCAATAACTAAATAGTTTTTTAGGGACAGTTTTACTAAGTCCATAGTAAAAGGGCCTAAACATATTCTCCATACTCAAAATCATAAGAGAAACGGAATTATTTTGGGTAATTAAAATCAAAACTAACAACCTATGTACTTTTTCATTTGTTCTGCTATTCTTTGCACGGACGTTAATTATATGGCCTCTGAATGGTTTATTCATTAATCTCTTTATACCCTATAATGAACATGCAAAGCTGAGTATAAATACTTAGTCTTTGAAGTTTAATTTTTATTTTAATAACGGAATGAATGGAATGAAGTTAATTTAATAATGGAATATATATTTGGAATTAACTTTTTATTTAGTAATGTATTTTTTTTATTTTTCTGGTTTGTGGTTGAGCATGTTAATGCAAATTCACTCACTTGGTTGTGTTTCTTTTTTCAGCTATCGCGTGTGAGCACTTAATTGTTAAGCCCCTTAAAAAAAAAGAAACCGAGAATGTACATTATTCGATACTGTTTGTGATATTTTGCTGATTTATTCACTCAACGTTAAGCAAACTGCTTGTTGACGAGTAAGGAAAAACATCTTTCCAATTACATGATTTTTCACTAATGAGCAACAAGCGTGCCTGCGGAAATAGTCTGGGTGGGAAATTTTAATTACTTACAAAAAAACTGGTAAACATAGAAACTTATCGGGGAAATCATATATATATTTTATTTTATTTTTACTGGGAGGTGGAAGGGCGAAGACCCCTTCCCGTAGTACAGATGTATGATGAGCTGTTAATTCTTTAACTTTATTCATTGCAGTGAAAGTCTTCGATTTTTTGGATTTATCATGTTATTTATTTAGTTATTATATTGCATAATAGGTTATTTGTACAGTCTAGTTGCTATATTGTATCTTTTTATTACTGTAATGCCAAAATATATCAACAATATTTGTGAACAAGCTTTTTTTTGTCAGAATCTAGGATGGAGCGAATCTTAAACTAAAAGTGAGTTTTTTCACCCAATTTTTGTTAGTGTCTTAAAATTCATGGAAATGCATTCTTGTCCTTTATTCCATGGAAACCTTGGAAAGCCTACACTATTTTGCTCATGTGGCGTCCTGCTTCCCTAATCCCAATGGACTTGTTTAATACAGACAACACGAAGAAGGGACAAAAGGATTAAGCTTAATCTAACACATCATTTAATACTATAAGGAGGACTACTGTTATTCATACCCTAGAATCATGAAAAAAAAAATAAAAAAATAGAAATTTCAAAGAGAATTTGGTATTTGAGATAATTAAATTGATCTGTATTTTTATAGGATTAAAGGTGACATTTCTCCGTAAGTATAGATTAATCAGGACTCATGTCTTCAAAAATTGTTTAAACTAAAAAATCCAGTCTGAGAAAAGCAGGCTTATGTAGCTTGAGAATGTTATTCATACCCAAGAATCATTCATACCCTAGTTTGAGTACAAAGAAGAGAGTATACAGGAGAGGTAGACAAATAAAGCCAGGAAAAATATTGTCAAGGAATTAAGTAAACAATCCCTCAATGATGGCAATTGAGTCACAATCACCGTTCCTCGCATCCTAGTCATGGTGAACCTAGTTACCGTTTAAGGATACCAATCAATACATGTCACTTCCACCATGGCATTGGTTTTACGACAGCTAGCTAGCTCCTCCGTTATAAACCATCTAGCTTATTCAAAACGAGCAAATTCATCTCTTATCTAGTTTCAATAAAATAAATTAAAGAATGTAATAATTACTTGTGAAGCTTAT
The DNA here is from genome assembly GCA_029168905.1 of Artemia sp. Kazakhstan ARC1039. Taxonomy (NCBI): domain Eukaryota; kingdom Metazoa; phylum Arthropoda; class Branchiopoda; order Anostraca; family Artemiidae; genus Artemia; species Artemia sp. Kazakhstan ARC1039. Next base: position 32,800 of record JAQQPU010007869.1, read on the forward strand.
GTAACCATAAACACTTAAAATTTATATTTCGGAACATGGTACTTGTTTGTTATAGTGCTGACCACTCAAGAAGTGAAGTTAGATTAATCTTAATGAAACATAACTAAGCATGATAGAAAAAAATAATGCTTTAGAAACAAATTTGGTATATATATTTGCACATTAGGGGGAAGGGAGTAAAGTGTAGCAGGTCTGCATGCAAAATGTGTTAGGTACAATTATTCTGCATATGACGAAGTAAGAATTGTTTTCTAGCTTCACACTGTCCAAATACTTTCCAACCCCCACCCCACCCTAATGTGCAAATATATAGCCCAAATTATATATTTCCCATATATTCTGTCAATTGTTTTTGTCTTGCCGAACACTAAGCTGAAAGAAACCGGTCTACAGTGAATGACTAACTTTAGTGGTCGGCGCTATAACAGACAAGTACCCAGAACATTAAGGATAAAGCATTCTTTGACATCTAAAATTGAGAGGACCGACCATTATTTGGAAACGGTGTATGACTTGAAACTTAGTAAAATACACAAAAACTGGTAAATCCAACGACAATATAACATCTATCTGAAACATTAAAAATCGGTACTTGGAGGACAGGCCACTCAATAAAAACTTGGGAATTTTACATAACAGGAGCACTCTTGTTAAACCCTTAGTCAGGGGGAGGGGGGTAAATTCACGAAAAGTATATCATTCTCAGGCTATCTACGAGAGGATGTCATACTAATCTGGTGGTAGCCTACTGTCCCCCATCCCGTATGGTGTAAAAGTAAATTTTACATATTTACCTAAATTTCACGCTTTCCAGGGGAAAATGGCTTTGTGCATTGTTCCAAGAAAAACATTCAGAGCGTTAGATCCAGTAAAGCCATTACCATAAATATTCAGTTTAAAAAGGGATTCGGTTTAATGCGGCAAGTGGCGCAACTTAATCAAACTAACGAAATTTCTGGCTCTCATAAATGTCTGTCAAGCAAAATCCCCTTCCGCCATCTGGATTTCATAATTAAAATTGAGAATTACATAATTAACACTCTTAAAACATTGCATGATCTAGAATACCCGAAAGAAATCTCTTCTGGTATTTTACATGACAGAATAGCATCTTATAAGACAGGCTGGCTAAATGATTATAATACTTGATCACTCAGTTCTTAACAGATAGTTCGATGCCGGCATACTTAGCACTAAAAATAGGATTATCACTGCCAATACCGCTAATAATAGGATATCGCTAATAGGGCAATTACACTATAAAAATGCTATTTCTTCGTTTTTCTTTTTTGTAATCCCTGGTTTTCTGACCGTTTTCCTTCAGATATTACCAAAACGAGCCAGAACAAAAGACTACCGTAAGATTCCAAAAAAATCAAAAAGACTCAAACTTTCGAAGTTCCCACTATCCGGGAAATGCAGGGAGTTCCTCAGGGTAACATCGTTATTGATCTATTTTAATTAGGAACTATCTTAGTATTTCAATAAGGAACTACGAGAGCAGATTTCCCTCGAAAGAAGTAAAAAGATATGTAACAGTTCTTCGCAGGCATCAAAGACATTAGGAGGGTGTCTCGCAAATTCTCTGCAACTTTTTACTGACAATATCACGGACCATACATCCGTCCATAAACACGAGAACGGTGTCCAGGCCTCCCTTTGCCTAAAACGAATCTTTTGGTGAAAGAAAAGGGACTGATGCTAAAATGGCAAGCTTTAACGTAGCCAAGAGGAATGAGGTATCAAAGGTCCCAAGGACCTTTCAAAGGTTTGGTGTCAAAAGCCTGGTCAACAAGTATGGGATGTGGTAAGAGTCGGATCTTTAGTGTCAAAACACTGGAAGACGCTGGAAAAAAAAAAGAAAAAAAAAAAAAAAAACTGTACCGACAATTTTACAGCTGTGTCTGGCGTCTTCTTAAAAAAAAATAATAGAAATTTCAAAGAGAATTTGGTATTAGAGATAATTAAATTGATATGTATTTTTATAGGATTAAAGGTGACATTTCTTCAAAAGTATAAATCAATCAGGACTCTTTTGTCTTCAAAAATTGTTTAAACTAGAAAATCTAGTCTGAGAAAAGCAGGCTTAGGTAGCTTGAGAATATCTTGGTAGGTCAAGTAGGATAGCTGTTCGTGAAAGAATTTAGGGGTTCTTTATAATCCTCTACATTTTAAAACCTCTGAAAATACAGGAATGCAGCCGTTTTGGATAACTTGCTATTTGAAAGACCCAGTATATCAAAACAAAACTTTGATTTGGGATATACTCCAAAACCATTTTAGGGTTAAAATGCAGACCAAGAGCCCTACACAATGAAATGCTCATTTATAGCCAAAACTATATCCGGAGAAGGGGATGATTTCAAGCTCCATTCGGGACTCCTCCACTACTCCTAAGGCTTAAAAGATTCTACGGAAGATATATGTCCGCACATTTACAATAACAAGCTTCATCCATCGTTTTGTTTTGGGCCTATATCTCTGATTCATAAAAAGACGATGCTAGTACTTTGAATTGAATATCAAGCCGAGCTAGAGCTAAGCTGAATGAAGATGTTCACGAAAAAACACTAACTGCTTGATGGCACGGGTGACTTCCTTTTACGGATGCCAGTTTCTATTCTTACTAGTTTGTCATACTCCTTATTCTAACTTCGTCCTTAAAGACGATATCCAGAAAGTTGACAAACATCTTCAGACAAGAATACATTTCTCATTAGGACTCGCATAGGGCATACACCTCAACCGAGTCTGGTCCTCCCATGCAAAATAGGTGGGTGTAGTTCTACGTTTTAAGACCATGTTGCTATCCACCTCGCTCATTCCTCTCTGCAAGGCAGGGGCTTCTTAGACCCTTTGGCATCAGATCTCCAATTGGACGGGCATCTCAACCGAATTCGGTCCTCCTGATCAAGAAAGCTTAGTGTTGCCTTTCGTTTGAAGTACATGTTACCATCTAGCTCGATCACCCCTTTCTATAAGGCAGGAGCCTTTAAAACCCTTTGACAATGCTTCGGAGGATGCTTAAGGGTGAGCCTAGCGCTGTTCGAATATCACCACAGCCTCAAGGACATAGCTTCAATGACTGTTTTCTACATGTATACTCACTACCCCCGTCATCCCCTCTGATTAGCTACACTGACTAGTACGGCCGTTCGCCAAGACAGCACGACAGACACACAAAGACATGACAGGCTAGGGACTGTAAACCAGAGGAGATACTCTGCATTGAGTACTTAAGAACAGCATTATCAAAGATTTCCTGCTTAGAATGGTCTCTTGACAAGGTCATCCACAAAAACTCCGTCAATTGGCTCCGTCGAAAGGAACTCTGACAGATACAACATACGGCAAAAAATCGTAAGTAAAAAAAAAAGATTGACTAGTGGTGAAGCAGAACATTATATATAAAAACAAAAAAAAACTTCTCAATTCCCTAGGCATATTTTATTAATAAAATTCTTCTCCGTATTAGCTCGCAACCTAAGATTAGAAACCCAGGTTATAAGCTCCATACTACCTACATCAACAGTGCGAACTCTTGAAGCACACACGTACACAAGAGGGGAGGGAGGGCTTCGGCAGAGGCGAATCTTCGGTTTAGAGTTTGAGGGGGATACAAAGAATGAGCCGACAGAATCATCCAGTGTGCTGACAAATGCTGACACATAAGCTGAATTAAACTAAAAAAATAAACTAAATTCCAAGAACTTCGGGGGGAGTCCTCCCTCTCTTAGCTGCACCCCTGGCTTTCAGGTCCATGTACCCTACCTAAAAAACACCAAGGTTTTCACTATTTCACTTACAATTTGTCATACATTAATATAAGTTTCCCTTTTTGCTTTTATTCCAATTTGTACCCCCTCCCAAATCAATTCTTATGTACATCATAGCTCCAAGCAAACAAGGGTATGAAAATTCAGTACTACATTAATATCTATAGAAAAGCTAAATCATCCACATTGACTTATCGACACAAGATAATCCACCTAAAGTAAATTTACCCAAATACATGGCCATTTCTCCGCTAAATTTTCATTTTTGTTCAATTGAACTGCTCTAAACACAATACCCCAATTGGAAAGTTTTATTTTGGTTTAGTTTTTTTTTAAAAAAATTTATTGTGTAAAGCACCTTTGGATTTAGTGGTGCCAATGCTATTCTTCTTCTTGTACTGTCCCGTCTTCTTGTTTCGCCACTTCTCCGATCGCATTTTGTTTACTCTTTCCTTTTCCCAATTCAGCTGTTTCCAATCTGTCAAAGAAGAAGCAAAATTTAATGGATGAAGTCCAAAAAAAAAGAAACAATTAAGCAAGTTTCAATGTATAAATTTTAAAAGTTAAGCGACTAAAACTGAATATCTTGCTGAGCCTTATCAGACTAGCCAACAACTCGGTTGTGGTAACTCAAAAGGTGTGGTTACAAAACATACATTTATACGAGTGTTTTTACAAAGCAAATTTTCTTTGGCCACCTTGTGTTGCGCTGCAATCTTACACATATTTTGGCAGTTAAACTTACCGTTACATGCATCAGCCCCTAGGAAGCTCTGACATATGTTATGAAAGTCAACACGTGCTTGCAGATTTTTCAAGAAATTTTTATCCATTTTTATCTCTAAATGTAAGTATTTTGTGTACAGATTTTTTATTATACTCTT
>JAQQPU010007870.1:4198-28127 GCA_029168905.1 Artemia sp. Kazakhstan ARC1039
CCCCCCCCCCCCCCCCCTAAAAAATCCTGGATCCGCCCCTGGGTGTCCCCCCCCCCACACTTTTCAAAAATCAGGAGTATTTTTTTCAGACTTGTAGTTGTCAATGAGTAAAATTAAATTAAATAAATTTTATATATTAGGAATTAGCTTAAAAAGCCAATGCTTTGCATATACTAATTGTTATCAAATTCCATTTGTTAGAGTTTTGGTTACTAATGGCCGACATGGGCGTAGGCAGCATATTGTCTAGGGGAGCAGTCGATAGTGTGATGGAGGGCCTTTTATCAACTGCTTTTCCATCCATCTGCTTTTTCAGCCATATCTAATGTAAATTTGAAGGTCTAGGGGGGGGCAGCTGCCCCCTCCCTATGCCCATGATGGCCAAGCCACTCTTTATTTACAGTTCATTACCACGAACTGTTTGATGAAATGTTGTTCTTTTTTGACATTGTGACAATACTTGACGGTAATCTTTCTTCGTTTTATGCTTGACTTTTCATATAAGAGAATTTGTGCTTATCTGAAGGTTTACTATTGCTCTGTAAATTTTGTTCCAAGATTTGCTTTTCTTACTAACTCTGCGAGAAAATAGTTTTAAAGTACCAAAGATGACAAAAATGTAATAGAATGGAATATAATAGAGTGAATGGAATATCACAGAATAGAATAGAATAGTTAGGATTCTCAAATTCCAACCTATAACATGATAACTTACACGGTCATGTGTATCTACAAAAAAAAAAAAAAAAAAAAAGGAAAAATATGGAATCCAATTTTTTATGAAAAAGACCTCCGTATGCAGTTATTGGTAGTAGCGAGGACCAAATACAAAACTGAAACGGATGGAGGACGGGGAAATAAATAGAAAATCAGCTAAAAATATATCGCGTCAAAGACCTTTGCTTATTTATTTTCAGAATTTAACGTGGCAACAATGACAAAATGTAGTGCTGCCTTAAAATTTCGTTATTTAGAAACAATAAAAAAAGCTTAAGAGATCGCAGTTTTCAGATATGAATAGATCTAAGATGACTCCAGAGGGGGGGGGATGCCTTTATTTTCGTGTTCTTGGTATTTAACTTTATCCTACCTTAAATTGACTTAATGAGCCAATTTGTGCTAACTTAAAATTTGGTGTTGCTATTTACATCTTATTGGAGGAGTTGTATTTCATTAGTTGCGTTATGAAGCAACAATAATGCTTTCACATGCATTTCCTTCTTCTTGTGATCAGTGGTCATTGATTCGGAAACGCTAACAGGTAAATATTCGAGACTTATTTCCGATGTAGGAACGTGAAACGGAAGGGATTTTCTAGCTCCGAAAAGAAACTTCCTAAAGATCATGAAATGTCAGATTGGCATGGAACATAAAATAATATCTTCTCAAAACCTGAAACTAAAATTTTCTATTTACTGCAGATTTCTAGGTTATAATTCTGGAAAACTCGTTCTTGAAATCTAAAATACTGGTCTTTTTTGCGAAATTTTGTGTTTCACCGAATTTTTCGAGATGTCATGCCTGCCGGAAGTTTTGCCCCGGAACCAGGCTGAGACAGGCTTAGAAGCTATTTGAATTACAGGTAAAAAAAAAAAACGGGCGCCTTCTACCAGAAGATATATTCCCAACTAAACAAGGTAGCAAGTAAAAGATATGACCTTTGCGAAGTGGTGAAAAAAGTACCTAAATTTTTGTCATCAAAAAGTCTACTACAGAGAGTTGTAAGATCTCAATCAAGCTAGATGGGAATAAAATAAAGTGTCCTAGCAGTATTTTTTGGAAAAAACACCTGATCTGACGTATATGGGAGGAGGAAGGGTCAATAAGTTTTGTCATCATAATATCCACCAGAATATGTTATCGATTCCCAGCCTGAGATGTAAGAACTACTGTCCTACATCTCCCTTTGCAGCCGTGGTCCAAGTCACATCGAGCATCATTATCATCACAACATCCACCCGAAGATGTTATTGAATCCCAATTGGAGAAATAAGACAATATTCTACTTCTGTCTTTCGGAGCCCAGTCCCGAGTCCACCTCTGTGGGAAATAGGGCAAGAGGTGAACCAACACTTTTGTATTCACAACATCTACCATAAATGTTTATCAGATTTCAACAGAACTTGATGGAAATAGACATAAGAGCCACATTGCATCTTTTCGAGGTGGTTCATGATTATGTGTGTAGGTTGAGGAAAACGATACATTGGATAAATTCAACTGTCTCCGTGCCTGAGCACGGACTGCACCAGTGCCTGAGCGCGGACTGCATCCGTCGGACTGATAAACTCGACTGTATCCGATCCCCAAACAGTACAAAGACTTGAGCTTGTTCTGGCCAAACAGAAGGCTGGTCTACCACTTGGCGCATAATCATGTAATTTATCAATAAGCACTGGCTGATAAGCCGGTTGGGAGGCAGAGATGTAGGGGAGACTCCAACCAAAACTGACAGTAAGAAAATATTGTCTTGTATCCCTGCTATGGATTAGGTGATACAGACTGGATGTCAAACAAGAAATATTACGAAAAAATAAATTTGTAAATCTATGATTGATGTGAAAATCACAGTTCCTCCATCTTCGGAAGGCATAAGCCTGAGCCCTTGATAGGTTGGCTGTTAAACAGTAAATACATTTTGGCCAATGCCTGTACAAAATATAGCCTCCCAGTACCAAACTTTCGGGGGAGGGGCCGTAAAGACCCAAGAGCAGCCAGTAATGCTCGCCCAAAGCATGCTCAGGGGCAACTTTCTTGAACATATGAAGGACTGGCAATAGCGCGAAGAAGACCCCTTAAAGAGGAATCCAAAACAATCCAAAAGAGTTAGTCCTCTTGCTTAGTACCAGTTCTGAAGATAGAATGTCACTTGCCGCTGATGACTTGCAAACAATGGGTGATTCCTTACTCTTTTGAGAGCTGATTGTTGCCTGTCCAAAATATTCTGAAGCTTGAAGGGGGTGGCTCTCCAGAAGAAGGGGGAACTATCGTGAACAATTCGATACTATCGAGGAAGGATCGCATATAATGAAAATAAAAAGAGATAGGCAAAGCCTAAGCAACGTTTTGTTTTTCAAACGCACAAAAATTAACGACATTTCGGGAAATAGTTCCCTTCCTGCTCCGTTCATAATCTCATTTACACAACACAAGAAACTTTAAGAACAACCTACTCAGGACTTCAGTGGCTTCAGTCATTTTGTTAAACTACGTAAGTTATTTGCAAAACTATCCTCTTTAAGGCATTTTACTAAACTTGTTGGAACATTAGAATTGTTTTAAGTATTAAAAGACTTTACAGTAGAATAGCCGTTCATATCCTCCTGAGACTTGACCATAGAAATACTTTTCTGATTATGTTCATTTCTTTGTAGTTGACTTAAAAAAAATCATTTTGACCATTGATCAACTAAAAAAAAATTTACCCCCCCCCTCCCTCTGGAGGATGTCCACAGGTGTGGACATTGGGTCCCTATCGAGGAAAGAGTATAGTAAAAATCTGTTTCGTCTATTAAAAGAGATTTGTCAAAACGTAGAAAACAAAACATTACTCTTCATAAAATTTCTTGAAGCAGTTGTTGTCTCGTGTCAAGCAGAGAATGATTTTACACTGCGAGCTCATCCATCTGGACCTTTTTCAGCATCCAGGCCTTCTGCACCCGGCTGCATTTGCCAAGTCTCAAAATTCTGGTAGATATAGTGCAGCTCTGGCATATGGAGGAGGGATTTGCCTCTTTTTCACACTCAAAACACGGTGTTGAGTTTCACCCAAGAGTTCTTCGTTGCTATTTTCTTGACCTTGTGACTCCGAGCTTCCAGAATTGAGCAAAAACTCGGCCACGTTGAAACGAAGGTCAATGTGCTGTTTGAGGTCACCAGAAACTTCTGGGCCATGGCCCTTCAGCTCATGAAATGCATTGGCTAGTGCAGCATCCAGAAAATGATGAAACAGACGCACAGTCCATTTTTTAGTACGCGTCTCAAACCGGTAATAGCTGACCATGCGGTCCACAAGGTCGACCCCACCCATGTAGGTGTTGTAGTCGGAGACTATTCGTGGACATTTGACCTGCACGTAAGACCCCTGGCGCTTGTCATACCGTCTGACCTCTGTCTCCTCTTCTATACCTTTGCAGTTTGAAGACAGGAGAACCACTTTGTTATCATACCACTGGGTCACGGCTACTTTTCTATCTGAGCGCACAGACATGACAGAGGTTCCTCTGCCTTTTCTTTTCATTTCTGTTTCGGTAAAAAATGTTGGGCCGTTGGCAGCCAAATGGTTCTTCATGATAGTTCCGGTCGCATTTATTTTTCTTTCAGCCAGTATGTCGAGGAGCTTAACAGACGAGAAGAATCGGTCAAAATAGAGGTATGTACCATCTGGTAGGGTCTCAGACAAGCGCAGTATGATCCCAACTGACAAGCCATGTGCTACCAGCTGCTCTCCCAGGGTGGTGGCTCCCTGGTAGATTTTGAAGTCAAGTGTCAGCCCTGAGGAGCTGGCAAGGACAAAATTCTTTAATCCAACCGGATTGGGCTTGTTAGGGACATATCGCATGAGAGTCGACACACCCTGGAAGGGTATCATCTGTTCGTCAATAGAACAGTTCCTGTCACGTGGCAACTGGAGACAGATATTCCTGAAGTTGTCAAGGATCGGCTGCACCTTCCAAAGCCTATTTTTGGTTTTTTCTTCGTCTGAGATTTCTGAATCAACAACGAACTTCAGGTTCGACCGGATTGTGAAGAATCTGTCTAGAGTCATCTTTTGCGATATGGCTTCCACCCCAAACTTCCCAGACCAGTACATGCCGATCTGAGGAAACTTGAGGTTCCCCATCAGGATGACAATGCCAACAAAAATTTTCAGCTCGTCTGGAGTTACATTCAAGCTTTTGTGGTGGGCCAACTGATAGTTGTAGTTCATGCAAAAAGCTGTACGTTCGAAGAAGCTTTCCGGGTAATATTGCAAAAAGAATTGTTCTGTACTCCAGTCGTCGTGGTCCTGGAAATTAGCGGGGCCCACGTCCGGGCCATGATGATTATCGAACCGCCGAGACTTCCTCCAGGACAAGGTTGCTGCTACTTCGTCAGCCTTCAAGCGTTTGGCACGGGTTGCTAAGGGTACGTTATCATCATATTCTTCACTTTCAACTTCTGGAAGAACAGCATAACTGCTTGATGACGGAATGGCTGCAACAGGTGGTTCACCGTCAGAGTCTGAAGATGACAAAGAGTGGTTTTTTATCCATTCCTCACCATCATCTAAATCAGAAAGGTCCAGGTCGCTCTCATCGAGCATTCCGAGGGCGTCATCAAGGGAACCTACAATAAAAGAACAGGTTCAGTAAGCTTGAAACTAATAGGTAGATAGATAGATAGATAGTGATTGGCAAAAGAACTATCACAAACCCTAGTGGACCGAAGTTACATTTCTTAGTCAAAAAAATACAATAACAAAACAATACAATAACACATAGTTACCACTGTAACGAAAACACGACAGGTAACAGTCTGAAAATACAAAATACAAAAGTCATAAATATAGTTCATAACTATAAAATATTTTAAAGGTCATAATATAAAAATATAAAAAGGGCAACAAATAAAATAATCAAATATTCAACAATGAAAAAATAATATATACAAAATAGTTTAATTTTTAGCAGACTTACGGGCTGTGATTTTGGTTGATTTTATTTGTAAAAAAGGGAATAAAAGTTTTTTATAACGTAAGGTAGAAAAGGGTATGGGAGACAGGATGGGGGTGGGTGGCGACACTATACGGGGGTGGTGATTTCTTATGGGTGAGTGGTGGCTAGGTTGTTGTCAATTTAGTAAACAAAACAATCATTGACCTCTGCTATCCCCATTAGAATCGAGATTTTAAATACGAAAAATCAACCCTAGCTTTTTACTCGATTGGAACCGCCTGGTCACAGGCGTGGACATGGAGGTTTTCCAAGTTCCAAAAGATGGCACTTATCAAAGTAACTGCCTTTAAAACTATTTAAGCACTGTCTACAATCAAGAAAGTACACCTGATTTTTCTCAGAACTCGTTCTCATCACTTTCTTTTTTTTTTCTTTTTTCTTACCTTTGCTTTTTTTCATCTCCTTATTTTAGCCTTTTCAAGATTGTTAAAACACCACTAAAAGTCACAGAAACTTTCTGAAAAAAATCACAGATGACATTTCAGGTCCAAAAAACACGTTGAACTAACGAAACCTTTGCTAGATGGCGAGGCCTTTGCACAAAAAATATTTTATGGGGGTGTCCACAGACGTGGAAACCAGGTCTCAGGAGGATATACATTTCTGATTAAAGCCGTTTCACGATCCGTTTTGACTTGTCTTAAAGAACAGCTGAATCCTTACTGGTAGCGATATACTTTGCAACACCTTGTTTGGAAGCAAATTATGTCTCTTTTTGGATTTATTTAAGGTTTTAAAAGAAAAACACGCAATTGGCCTTGAACAACATAAGTTGAAGTTAAGATTCACCAGATTCACCTCACCAGTGAGGATTCAAATACAAGGGGAAGTTCTTTGACGACAAACTCTCCCCCGAAGGATTCCCCAGGCAAGGCATTTGAAACACAAGGAACTCCGCAGGCTGAAAGTCCTGTTGCAGTTTAACAACCAACTGAAATTAAGACAGAACAAGAGTCGAAGCAAGATTTTTATTCGCAGGAATCTGCGTTTCATGATTTCGGGAGCCACTAATGCCCATAATTTAATGAGTTCGTGATTATTACAGATAATCATTAGTCAAGGAGGAATAAATTCAATAATTTTATATTCTTACTTGCGGCGAGCTTTCTTGTAGTACCTTGTTTGGAAACAAATCAAGTCCCTTTTTGCATTTCTTTTAAGGTTTTAACGGAAAAGCACACGATTGGTCTTTGACATTAGAACAAGATAAGTTTGTTATTGCCTGCTTACAAACATACAAAAAGAAGTGGAGTAAGGTAAGAAAAAAAGGAAATGACAAAACATTGATGAAAAAAAACGATTTCTAAACAAAAAAAAATGCAAAATACAAACTAATTCAAAAACCACGCGCAAATAATGCTAAATGACATAAACAGAGACAAACAATTTAAACTCTTAATAAAAACATCGATTTTTAAATCATTTTATCACATCTTAAAACCGGGAACAGGCTAGTTTTGCAAACAAATTATTCCTGAAAAACCAAGGGAAACCTCAAATGCCAACATATCCGCGAACGAACTTTTAACTACTCAGTTTTAAAATGATGGTAAAAAAACTTCCCAAAAACTAAGGGTTAATACTAAAAAAGTGTGTTTTGGCAATTGAATTCGGTGCCCGGATAATTCACCTCCGGACAGTTCATACCCATGAAAAATTCCCCCAGATAGATCCCTCCTTTAAAGTTAACCCAAACTAAAATTCCCACGGGAAATTTTCCCCGCGTTCAAAATTGAGCAGCCAAAAGGAAAAATAAGACCGCCACCGCGTCCCTGCGATGACAACAAATGTAACTTCTGAATCTCCCGGTGAAAGTCATTATTTTTGACGAGTACCTCCATTATTTTCAATAGTCAAAAAATATGTCTCTTTTCACCAGTTCCACTAAATTCCTCTACCCCTCTCCCTTCCGGAAAATTTTCTAGAAAGTGTACTTGGAGAAAATGTATAGGCAGTACTGGTATTTATGCGTATTCTTCAGGAAAACAAAAGCGGCTTTTCTGTTTTTAAGAGACCAGATCTCAAATCTTGAAATAAGATATCGAAATTGGAGATCCAAATTGGATGGAGTCTTAAAAGATATGGGATCTTGAATTTATTTAGGCATGAAGCACGGTCGTATCTTTCTTAGAGAGAACGATTAGTACTACTCAAGCCTGTGAGACATTTTCGGATTTACGCTGAAACCTCCAAAAATAATAATGTAATGAAGTAAATACGGAGGCGAAGGGTTTTGGGCCCGTACTCCTATTCAAAATCTCTAGGTTTTTGCGATTTGATCAATTATTTCCTATATTTTCACAAAATAACCATTTTTTGCATGTTTCTTTAGGTCTCCTTTCTCCCAGAAACTTGCGCATCTTAGCTTAATATAATCTTTTCTTCTTAAAAAAAAGAAAAATGAGGAACAACCTAATCACTCAAGTACCATGGAGTTAGGATATATTTGTATGGTTGTCATCGTTTCTCTTTCTCTCTCTCTCTCTCTCTCTCCCTTCCACTTTCTCTTCCTCTCCCTTTCTGTCTTTCATATTTTCTGCCTAAGTAATTAAAATATAAGGTTGATAAACTCTTTTCCACTCGAAAAAGGAAAAAAAGGAATGAATATGATAAATATAGAGGGACTACCGACTTTCAAAAATCACGTGCCCCAGGTGGCGCGTGCTAAGGGCAGCAGGATTGTGTCGAGCGTTGCACAGAATATTCCCCGTCTGGTGGGATTGTGCAGCACACGTGGGGCTTCAAGATAGAAACCAAGTGGCGGAAAGTGGGCGACTCCTCGATCAATTGACCCACTAAAAGTCCAAGAGACACGTCACGCAAAGCCCCCTGGATTTGAAGTCATTTGTGGAGTTGTCGTCAATTCATTTGTTTCTTTCTTTGTTTTAAATATAATATATAAATACATATATTTATATGAATTATTTAAGTTATTAAACATATTATGTTACATAGATATATATTATAAATGAATATTTAAATTATCTGAATATAAATAAATACATATTTATTTATAAATATATAAATAGTATATAAAAATAAATTGATACAAATATGAATATAGTCAGGTCTAAAAATCAGACCTCAGGGGGTTGTGACTTGTGAATAATCCTGGTTAAAAACACCTATGTTGACAATCAATTAATCATGATGATGTTTTACTGTGTTAGCCTATTTTTTGGACTGAATCAGAAACATTTCGCTAGAGTAGTCTAGTCACGTCTCTTGTCAAGAAGAAAAAGTAAACTCAATAAAAACTAGGATGTATTAGGCCACCAAAAAAGTCTAATAGACATGTCACTCAGAGCATTTTAGGGTTACAAACTAATACAGAAACAAAATCGAAAAAAAAAACTTGTTCGCTATTTTTTAGTGATTAAGAGAAAAAAACCTTTAAACACGTTTATTGTTAGCTGTACGTGCGCATCAATCATTCACCGATGACAGAATTTTCTTCGCTTGTATTCTTCGCTTTTTATTCGGAGTTTGATTGAAAAGGTAAAACCTGTTATCTGCATATATATTAAGAAAATCATTTTTTTTTCCTAGTTGTTTCTTAAGATCCGTGTTGTTTTATTTTTGAAGTTTCAAAATAATAATTCAATATCACTTTACACTTTACTTTTCTTATTGAAAAATTGTCAGATGTTACATTCACAAAAGAAAATAGATACATTCCCTCGCTTCAATGCTGGCTAGGTTAACTTAAAAGACTTTTGTATAATATATAGCAGATTTAGGTAGCCTACAGGTAAAGAACATAGGCAAACATAGCTCTACCCCTTCGGGGAGGAAGTGTAGGTTTTTTTTCGGGAGGGGGGCCTCAAAACAACAAAAGAACATATTCTTGAGCCACAATTTTACACAATATTCGGGAATTCCTTGTCCCTAATAAGCATTTTGGTTAAGTTATGTACTGTTGCCTACCTACTTATTTATAAATACTTTTTAAATTGGTTTTTCATTTTATTTCGGTTTTTGTATTAAGAATTTGAACTATTTTAATTACTCTTACAGTTCGAATTAAAACTAACATTTTGGAGTAACGAAACCTTGGGTTCCACGTGTTGCGATTTGCGAAAAAAAATACAATTCGAGCTTTGAATTGCAAGTTTTAAACATTAGAATATTTACTTTGTGGGAAAAATGCACAAAAGTATTGTCAAAATGGGAGACATAATGGGAAATATCCTACCTACTTTTTCCTATTCTTGCATAAAATCTATCGGTATTAATGCTATTATAATCTATAAAATGTATTTTTCAGTCCATTGCTGTTAATATAAATTTTATTTATAATAATTATCATAAGAATACAATAGAAATTTAATTTTAAATAATAGAAATTATTGCCACAAAATAATCAGCAAAATCCTAGTCATCTCTATGAAATATCACAGAAATGAACAGCTTTTGAAATTTGTTTTTCAACTAGACATTTTTTTTCGAAAAAGTGCATTTTTTATAATTAGGCATTTAATTGATTCCGTACTTTTTCTAGCATTTAATGAAAACTTTTAACGCATGGGACTTTATGTTTTTCCGCAAAAAAAGCTGGCAAAAATAGTTCACTTTCAGCAAAACTGGTGCAGTTATCCTCAAAATATAGTGTGTTACAAACTAAGGGTTAAACGAAATAGGCGCATCCATAAGCAAGCATTGTTAAGACGTAACTTAGGTGAGACGGCTCGACTTCCCCGAAATACCAAGAACAGTGAAATAAAATACGAATGTTTGAGTTGATTAGGAGGTAACTTGCATAACCACATATGTCTTCAAAAAAGTGAAAATCCATTCTTAATGACAAAAAGCCGCAATAAGCAGGTATGCAATTTTTGTAGTACCGATCGACGAATTTAAAAAAAGAAGCAAAAAATTTTGCAAGAAGCAAAAAAGAAGCAAAATTTAAAAGGGCAAAAAACAATAAAATATAAGCTAAAAATAAATGGCACCAAACAGCTTAAGAAGATGTGATTGTCTTTGTGGATTAACAGAGTATTAGTGTTTGAACTTTGTACGGATGAAAAACGTTGTCAAATTTAATTAATTAATTTCGTCAGTTAATTTTCACGGTTCAAAGTGCCGAAAATGACAGAATTGTGGTACTGCCTAAAAACTTCATAGTTTCGGAAAAAAAAAACTCTTGTAATGTCGGGGTTATCATGCATGAATAGACCTAAAACGGATCGGGGGCATAATTTAGTTTTATTTTGCTGTCCTTGATACTTTACCAAAAATTACCATTGCCTCGCAATAGCGTTTGAAATATGTCGCTTCTCTTTAGTAACAGCATGGGCCTTTAGCTTTGACGGTAAATGAAACGCACGTATTTCAAGTTTCTTCCTTTTTAAGCAAATAATTTTTACAGCAAAATCGTTAAAATAGATTACACCCTTTTTAGATTCGTCTTTTTTTTGTACTTTTAGCTGCTTTTACAGTGAAACAAAGCGTTTGGACTGAGGTATAAGGTAAAATAACTTTTCGCCGCTCCTATCCTGCAAAAGCCTAAGAAATTCTGACAAAAATTGTGTGCAGTTTTTTTTTACAAGAGCACAGCACATACATAAAATGGGGTGCTTCTATTATGAGAGTGTCGCTCCATAATAACCCAAATATGAAATTAAAAATTATAGTTATTTAATGGGAATAATAAATGAGCCGTTTCTTAATACGCTACGCATGATATTCAAGAATTATAATTACTCAATGGGCCAAAGAAACCGAAACATGACCAAAAATAAGCTTTTACGAAAGCAAACATTTATTTTATTATGTGATTTGCCTGTCTGTGGTTGTTCGTCACTAAACAATTTTATTTCAATTCTTTATTCAATTGTTATTACTTTATAACATACAGTAACTAATTACAGCAAAAATTGAAATGCAGAGAGCATGACGTGCATTCTAAAATCATAATTACATAGAGGCAGCATTGCAAATAATTATCTCCAAAACATAATGGAAAAGTAGTTTTATAAGTAGATGGAAGCTCTCGCAGTCTATAATTAAGACCACGCTACCTAATTCCAACCTTTTTTGTGCTGTTTTAGAATTCAGATGCGCCAAATGTGGCCCTACAAAAGGTTCATCCACGTTTCGCTCTTTTTATAGCTAGATTAGTGATATACAAAGTAAGCCAAAATCAAATAGTAAATGATAAGGGGCTCCAAGCTGCCTCTGCATTGAATAAAAAAGAAGAAAAAAGCATTTTGGTATTTTCATAAATAATTCCTAGAACCACACGGGTAAAAAGAATATTGCAAAGAAGAAAGGCAAGAATATTTCCAGCCAGCAAAAGAGGGAAGGATAACTACGCGGATATTTCGTTCAAGACAGTGGCGGATCCAGGAGGGCTCCCCCCTAACGTTGCTAAAGTAGTGTAATTTACCTAATTAACGCAAACTTGCTTCTAACGCAAGTTTATCGGATCAACCTATTTTGAGCCCCCCCCCCAAAAAAAAATCCTGGATCCGCCCCTGGGTCAAGACCTCCGCTCGACTGTGTCTCAGTGCACAAAAGTAAATAAAGAATTAAAAAACAAATACAGGCAAAAGCCCTAAGGACAAAATAAAAACAAAACAAACCTCAAAAATCAAAACACTAAATTTAAAATAGGCCCTCTCGAAGCAACAGTGAAAAGGTAACAAAATTTGTTAACCTATTTTAAATTTAGGGTTTTGTTTTATATGTTCGCCTCGCCCCCAGATTTTGAAAAATTCTTTTTTGTATCTGCGTAACAGAATAGTGAAGATTCTTAATATCTTCCCTACGTTTTCAGGAATTGGTGCCCCTGTAAGTAATAATAATATAAAACGTGGTAACAATATAACGAGTGATAAAACAAATGATGAAAATACAAATAATAAGGATGATATGCATTAGTCCAGACACACACACTGACTTTTTTTTTACGAGCGGGTGCTAACTCAAAAAAACGAAAAATAGTCAAATTACTTGGGAAACACAAGAAAATATGAGAAAAATTACAAATGAGCAATCTAATTTCGGTAATCTATTTTTAGATATGATGAATAGGGCATACTCTAATACATTACAAACAGAGATTTTATTATGATGTTTTGACCCCATTGTTGAAATAATGTAGTCCCTTCCGAAAATTCAAATCTGAAACTTGCAATCTAAAGTTCTTTTCTTAAAGTTTTCGGCAGAACTTATGGAGCGGTAACAACTTCTAAATTGGTTCATTACTGCTGCCAAAACACAGGCAACACTGCAAAAGTGCCCAAATGTCATTGATAAAATGTTCTAATTACCAGCTCGATTTGAAAGGATAATTAGTGAAAGGTGGGTATTTAGAAATGATAACTAAGCAAATGAATAATATATAAATGACAGTTTAGTGTGCAATAGACAAATTGAAAGCATAACGATGAAACCATATCTATACAGGCTTACTACCATAAGCAGTTTCAAGAAGCAGAAGGATTGCCAAAGAAGACATGGACACTGATAAATGAATGCCTGAATAAACAAAAAACTAATACGTTTCCTGAGACCATAACCAAGCCTGATGGAACATCTTCAACATCCCAACAAGAAGTAGCCAACACGTTAAATGAATTTTTTGCATGCATTGGAGAAGCAACCATAGAGGAAACTTATGGCCTTTCAACTGTCGTCACGGATAATTACAAAAAAATACCTGCCTTCGTCGTCTTGCTCCTCTATGTTTCTGTCGCCAGTCACTGAAGACGAACTGCTGAAGATTGTTCAAGCCATGAAAAACGGTCACTCCGAAGGTCCAGATGGGTCGTCAAATTACCTCATAAAGAAGACCATCGATTGCTATGTCGGCGTTATCGCACACATCGTCAATTCTTCATTTAAAGATGGCATCTTTCCTACTGTCTTCAAGTCGGCGAAGGTTATACCCCTCCACAAAGGTAGCGACCCCAAGCTGCCTTCAAACTACCGCCCTATCTCTATTCTATCTGCTTTTTCGAAAATTACGGAGCGTTGCATTTACAACAGACTGATGAATTATCAAACTAGGTCTAACTTCTTCAACAAGTATCAGTTTGGATTTAGGCCTGGGCACTCAACCGAACATTCCATATTATTGTTGCTACAGTTTTTGAATGATGCGATGGACCGTGATGTGATACCAACTACAATATTTGTAGATGTAAAAAAAGCGTTTGACACGATTTGTCATCTGATTCTTCTGGATAAGCTTGACAACTGCGGAATAAGTGGTAATGCTCTCTTACTCATCCAGTCTTACCTCAGTGGTCAGAATCAATTGGTGGATGGAGGTGCAGTAAGATCGGTAAAAACGCCATGTTCTGAAAAGGTAGGAGTACCACAAGGTTCAATTCTTGGACCACTACTATTTTTAATATACGCCAATGACCTTCTGGACACTATCACCGATGATGGACTTGCTCTACTATTCGCAGACGACACGGCTAATTCTGTCACAGGCTCAGATGAATCATCCGTCAGAGAAAACCTCTGTTTTGGTCTAAAGAAGCTATTGCAGTGGTTTGCTGACAACCTCATGGTGTTAAACTCTCTTCGAAGACCCATTTTATCATCTTCTCTCGAATTTCACATGCCGTACCGTTGATTTCCCAAATATCTGTCCGTTTTAACGGAGAACTAGTTACCATTGCCAGGAAGGAGTCTTGTAAATATCTAGGGCTAACAGTTGATGAAAAATTGTCTTGGAAACTTCATCTTGATAGGCTAAGGATACAGCTAGGAAGGAATTTGGGGTTACTGCGGTATCTAAAATTCCACCTCCCTTTCCCTTTTAATTCCACCTCCCCTCCATTTTAATTATTGTCCGATTGCTTATTTAAATACTTTCAAATCTCTAATTTAGCCCCTTCAATGTCTTCAAAATAATGCCCTTCGTACGTTAAAAGCACTCCTTCCTTCCCCATCTTCCCTCCCCGATAAATCCCCTACTAAGAGCATTATACATTTTTAAGAATATTGCCAGTTGATCTAGTCCTTCCTGTACATTGTGTCCTTTTCAGACTAAAACAAATAAAAGAATTATTACCATTGGCTTTAAATTTTAGTAACTTCTCTTTAGTTTCTTTTGTCCAGAATAATTATTGTTTAAGAAGAAGTTCAGCCAAATTACCTTGCCCTAGAATCTGAACTGAAAGATCCAGATTTTCTCCTAAAAATTCAATAATAAAGTTCTGGAATATTTATGAAAGTAATATAGATTCGCGTTTTTCTATTCCAGTTTCTAAAGCTAAATCCAAACTATATCTAATAAGTAATTATAGATAACTATTCATTTATTTGAAGTCATGTTGGCCAGTGCTATTGTTGGTAAATATTTAATTACGTGGTAATATATTGGTTTGAGGTGTGGGCTGTGGGTTCAGTGTGGTGTCTCATTTTCTTCCTAGTATATCTAGTGTATTATCATTTCTTTTCATCATTTGTTATTATTATTATTATTTCTTTTATTTTTTTTTTAGGGTGCCTGTTTTCGAGTATAACTCACTGTGTAGGCACCCTCTGTAAATATTTTCTTTTCCATTGATTCA
Source organism: Artemia sp. Kazakhstan ARC1039 (assembly GCA_029168905.1). Taxonomy (NCBI): domain Eukaryota; kingdom Metazoa; phylum Arthropoda; class Branchiopoda; order Anostraca; family Artemiidae; genus Artemia; species Artemia sp. Kazakhstan ARC1039. Next base: position 19,449 of record JAQQPU010007870.1, read on the forward strand.
TATTGTAAAAGTGTATTTTGTCTTGTAGTGATTTAATGAGAAATTAAATGAACTTGAACTTGAACTACAGATCAATTAAACAGGGTTTTTCAAAGAATAGTAAAGAGCCATATTAAAATCTAAAACACTATAAATAGGACCATAGAAATAGTCAACCGGGGGGCCATTTATCTTCCCCTGATTTAGATTTAGATGATTCTAGTAATTTACTGTAATTTCTGTTTTATAATGTATTACAGTTTCCTGAATTGGCGCCCCAGAAAGTCCCCCTAAAAATTAAAATATACAGAAATTGCTACTCCTCAATAAATTAAGCCTAAAACGAACAAGTGTGTCAATTGGAAGGGGGCAGGGGGTAATTGCCCCTTAGATTTTGAAAGAAAGGCTTTCTTTGACATCCCCTATGCCATAATAAACAAAATAAAAATAAATGAGTTCATCAAAATAACAGATATCTCTATTGATGTATAAATGAAAACTAAAACAAACAAAATTAAAATTAATTTTCCAGTCAAACTTAAATACACAGAAATTTACCCCAAATAAAACGGCGCAACCAACATCTAAGCCCTCTAAAAACCAGAGCACCATTTTTGGTTTGGTAAAAACAATTTATTTGTCCAGAAGTGTGCCCTTTGTTTATTATTATATAAATAAACGATGAAATAAAATCTGAAAGCTAATCAAGGTTTAAAAATAAGACCCACAAAAAACTAGAATAGAGTCGCCCTTCCTCTAAAAAACTCTTTAAGGCATGAAATTTCTACTTAACCGAAAGCAATAACTATTTCAAGGTGCATGATTTAATGTGGAAACATAAAATTTGTGAAAAATTTTTCATAAACTTTTAAAAATCATAAATTTTAATGTAAACAAAAGTTAATGACAATCTGGCAATTAGAAAATCAAGGGGGCACCACTTGTCCCACTCTTATTTGTAGTAATTTTTTTTAAGCTCGAGTTGAATCCTTCTTCTCATTTCTATTGCTAATAGTTTTAATCTGTTTTTTTTTTATAGGTTTAATCTGTTTTTATCTGTTTTTTTTTTACGGTTTGTGTTACATACATTTTAATCTTTCTTCGTTTTTGGTTATATTTACTAAATGGCTGAGTTTCTTCTCTTTTGTGAATTTCAGAATTTGTGCAGATATCTAGTTGAATAGGGTTACCGTCCCCCATGCCTCCTAAATACTAGAACATAATTTGCACTTTACTGAAAACAATCCTTATTTTGAGCTATTTATTTCTATTTCTCATAAGATTGGAAAAAAATCACCATCATAACCAAGATTGCTGAAAAACAAAGGATTGTATACTAAACATATTGTGATATGTTCTGGTCTTTAGAAGGCACGGGGGCACCAGTCCTACTCCTCTGCTCGTTTTGAATTTGACTCGGTTATTTATTGTAATATCTGTTTGTTTTGAGTTTTATCTGTTTATTCATGGTGATTTATGGTAGTTTTACGCTTGCTAAAATTATTTGACTATATTTCTGCTCATTTTCGGTTTAGTTTAGATTTTTACTTTTCTTTGAGTAAATTCTTCTATCGAATAAGTTTCTTAAATTAATCTCAGTTTGTTTTTTATAGACAGAGTCTTTTTCATTGGTAAGGATAATACTATTTTAAATCCTTTCGGTTTTTCAAACAGTTCGTGGTAACCAGCTGTAAGTAAGGAGCGACAAAGCTCAATAGTACCCGAAACTATTTGATATATTTGCTATAACTATATTGATATATCTATATATATCAAAAGAACTGGCTTCTTATGCTAATTCCAAATATATAAGATTCATTAAGTTTAGTGTTACCCATCTTAAGCTACGGACCTGAGAAACATTACCTGATTTTCAAAAAATGGGTCAGACACCCCCAAAAGTCAAACAATCTTAATAAAATTTGCACCATCGGATTCAGCGCATCACAGAACCTACTCTGGAGGTTTCAGGCTGCCAGGAGGGTGAATAGCGCCCTTCCCATGCCCCTTTTCCCCAAAATCATCCGATCAAAATTTTGAGTTAGCCATTCGGTTCAGCATAGTTGAAAGATCCAATTACTATGTCTTTGGGGGTGACTTGACCCCCACAGACCCTGGAAAAAGGTCTGTAAGTTATGAAATGTGCCCATTGTATACGTACAATAGCCTGATTTTTATTGGGAAGCATACATACATTTTTCAGAGGGGAGATTTCTGCTGGGGGTGGTTATCCATGGAGAGATTTTTCTGTGGCAAATAAATTTACAGGGGTGAATTTTCCAGGGGAAATTATACGCTGTAGGGATTTGACAGAATTTCTATACGAAATTATTTGTCTTTCTTTTATTTTTCTTTCTTTCTTTTTGTCAACTCAATCTTTTGCGTGAAGATATCCCGGGGAATTTGCGCGGGGGAAATTTTCAACGGGTATGGAATCGTCTGGGAGATTTTTCAGAGGAAGGGGAGGGGTTTTTTCCGCGAGACGAAATATCCATAGGAGAATTTTCTGCAGGAGAAATTCTCAATGGTGGAATTTTCTGCGACAGCAACTTCCCACTGGGGGGGGGGGGGCAGGAAAGTTTTCCACAGAAGGTGGGGTTTCACGAACATGCTTTCAAATGAAAGCATGCCGAGGAAATTTTTTTTAGGCAGATTCGTTTGCAAGAGATTTTACAGGAAGGGGGGGGGGGGGGGCCCAGCAAGGATGAAACTCTCTGGAAGAAACTTTACGGTGGGGGGTATTTTACGTGAGAAGAGGGAAGTGAATTTTTCACTTCCCTCCGGATTTACCAGGATTATTTGAAAAACGATCAGATCTTAAATAACAAAAACGATCAGAAATTTAAGTTTTTTCAACTAAAAGTAACGGGCAAAATTAAAATTTAAAACGAAAAGAAATTATTCCGTATACGACGGGGTTGCCCCCCTCCTCAATACCTTGCTCTTTACGCTAAAGTTTGACCGTTTGTTCATTTTCTTAACAACGACTCTAGAAACAAAAGGACTGTTTAATTTGAATAAGACGCTTTTTTAAAAATAAAAATAAAAAATTAGTGTGAAGAGCAAGGTGTCGAGGGGGGGGGGGGGCAATCCCTTCATATATTTAAAAAGAAATTCCATGTTATGCAGAGCTCTTCCAAGTGTAGTGTTTTAGCAGTTGAGAAGTTGGTTGTGGTAATTCAATAGTCGTTATATTTCTTCTTTTTTTTTCAAACCAAGAGTTGTAACGCAGGTTAAAGTCTACAACCAAAAGTGTTCTAATATACGCCCCTCTTATGCAGAGGATGAGAACTATAGCGAGGTTTTCCAGGTTTACAACTTTAGCTACTAAAAATTTGATTGCACTAATTCAAAGCGAGGCATCTCTTAATTTTTCTTTCTGTTTCTTGTCAAACGGATATTTGTAGCACTGGTTACAGCATGAACCTAAAGGCGTTCTATAAACTAATTGTTGTAAAGAAAATATTTTTACCTTGTCTTTGGTGTCTCACGGCAGGTTCAAATTGCTCTCCACAATTTGAACTCTAAAAAACTAAAATTTGCTGTCAAAACTAGGCATAATTCACTCCCCATTGTTGCTCCTCATGACATAATCCCCATTGTTGCTCCCCAAGGACATAATTCGCTCCCCATTGTTGCGTCGTCTATAACACCTATAATGGCCAGTTACACATACACTTGGACCTCGATTTGACTTTGCACCACCACCTAGCCAAAATTTGTCGTATGACGTCCGAAAATATGGCACCCTCAGCAGTGGCCTGATTTTGTCTTATTGCAGATACACCCTGCAGACACTTGTATCACTTTAAAAGTTGACCTCCTCTGAGGGCCAGATAAAGGGCAATTGGAGCGATTGGGCCCAATCGGGCCCCATTCAAATAATTAAAAGTATATTTATTTTAAGTTTGCATTGTGGAATGAGGTATTAATTTGTTTATTATTATATAATATATACTTTATAATATAGAAACTGATACCCGTAAAGGTTAATATCAAAAATTTTTGAATTCAATTAGAATTGTCCTACATTAGAGATTTTGCACTGCGTACGTGAACTGCTTTATGTACATAAACAAATGCAGACATAATCGATTTCTAAATGTTTAATATATAGAGAGGGCCCCGCAAAAAATCTAATGGGGCTCCGCACCAATTCAATCCGATCCTGCCTCCTATTGACATATAGTGACAGCTGGTCAATTGACCTTAAACCTCTTGAGGAGGTTATAGTGAACTGTCGGGCTCCACACCTATTCAATCCGATCCTGCCTCCTATTGACATATAGTGACAGTTGGTCAATTGACCTTACACGTCTTGAGCAGGTTATAGTGAACTGTCGGGCTCCGCACCTATTCAATCCGATCCTGCCTCCTATTGACACATAGTGACAGTTGGTCAATTGACCTTACACCTCTTGAGGAGGTTATAGTTAGCTGTCGGACTCCGTACCTATTCAATCCGATCCTGCCTCCCATTGACATATAGTGATAGTTGGTCAATTGACCTTACACCTCTTGAGGAGGTTATAGTAAACTGTCTTTAGAAGGTGTCCAATCAGACTTTTTGCCAATAGTTAAGATTTTGAAATGTCATCTCGATCACGGAGATTGTGGTAAAGATTTTATTATTGCTGACTACCCCTAGAACTCACTGTTTCTCATCGCCAGACTTGGGGACTCATTGATTCTGGCGGAGAAATTTCTTATCCAATTCAGAAGCTATCAAGAAAATTTTTCACATGGGAGGAGGGGTAAGGTAAGTTCTCAAAAATTCTAGGAGAGTCTAAGTGTTGGACTGAAATTGTCAGACAAGTGCCATGTAGTGCCGAATGCTGTAAAAATCTATCTTTTTTGGTCTTTCAGGTGGGTTGACCTCTGCTTTGGGTGCTCTTGTTTGTATTTTTTGTCTTCTTTTTCTATCACATCAAACACATGAAGCAACCGATAAAAAATAGCTATCAGAGACCTTTTCACTAACAAAGGCCACTCAACGCGAGTAAAGCACTATTTTGCACAAAAAAGCAAACATTAATTATTATTATCTTACCAATAAGAAAACAATTGAACAAGTACACCCCCAACAGCTAAACTTGAATATCGTTAGCCAACAAAAATTAAGGGTTTCAGGCTGATTCCATTATTTTCTGCATAGGTATCAATTGAAAGCTACAGTGATGACAGTGGTCAAGTATAGTTCTGAAGCAAGGGCGCTCCACAAAAACAAAGGAAGATTTGCTAGAGGTTTTCCAGAGAAATTGCCTACGGTTTGTTTTGGGTACCCGACTGACTAACCGTATTTCAAAAAGTAGGCTGTACGAAAAATGTGGTTCAATGCCGCTTTCTAAGGNAATAATGAGAGATAGGTTGAGACAGTTAGGGCACGTTCTGCGGATGAAGGATGGCAGATTGCCAAAGGTTGTCCTAGTCGGCAAACCGCCAACGGCCAAAAAGATGTCGTAAGGAAAGATTTAAGAGAAACGAGAACAGAGATGGAGATTGAGATGGAGGAGGAGCATGCTTGGCTGTGTTAAGCTCAGACGGCTCAGTGCTGCACTGACTTGATTAGTAGTAGTAGTAGCAGTAGAACTATACAAAGATTTTGGACTTTAAATTTCACACTAATTGCCAAATTGAAATTTTGTTTCTAATTTTCTGCTGCAAATATTTGAATAAGAACTTAACAGATTGCAGAAGAATAAAAGACATCACCAGTTTCCAGAGTCGAACTAAAAATTGCATAAGGATTGCCGTAAATATTTTGGAGAAAGTATTTTCAAATTCTTCCATTGAAACTTTAAATCTCATATCACGCAGATTGAGATTTAATATTCTTCCTCTAAGTTTTAGGATAATTTTGTCGCAAGAACACAATTTGAAATTTGGCTCATTCAAAATAACTTTATTGCTGGCATCAAAGGAAAAACAACATCACATAGATGGGATTCAAATGGAACTGAAAAGCTTTCAAGGACTATTCCCCAATCCTTTGAACTTCAAGGAATGTTTGATAGAAGTTGATTTCTATCATTTTGCTGCAAAAATACCGGCCTTTTTAATCAAAACTTCCCCAATGGGGAAAGAACAAACAGAACATCACCAGCTTCTGTTCAACCATAGAAAAATAAAGTTAGGTTCAAAACGCAGAAAAGGGAAACAAAATGAGAAAATACACAAAAATAAAAAAGATCATTATCTCTAAAATCATGAATTCTTACCAAACTTTAGTTCTGACTTGACAGAGGAAGATAATGCAGAAGTAGAATTCAGAAAGAATTAGGCATTAAACAGCTTGCCAGGACTATTTCCCGATCCTTAAGACTTCAAAAAACGTTTGAAATTATGTCATTTTGATGCATAAATATCATAATAGACTGCTGATACAGTTTTTTCTGACTAACCGAGAAAAACACTGAGAAGGGATATTTGTGGTGGAAGCGGATAGGATTCAGAGGGCACTTGCAGCTTGCCCGGACTATTTCCCAATGCTTCAGACTTCAACAAACGTTTGACATAAGGTTAATTTCCATCATTTTGCTGCAGAAAGAGTGCAATTTTTAATTAAAGCTTCTTATAGGGGGATGGACTAAAAAAGCTAACATCTTCTGTTCAAACATGCTGAAATATATTTAAATTCAGAAGCAGAAATAGGTGAAAAGAATGAGAGAGAGGGAAAAGGCAGAAATGCAATGCAGACTATGCTGCTCACAAAGCATGACCGGTAGTGTAAATATTCAGATTTCCAGGCTTTTGTCGTACAGTCGGTATTTAGACGAGTTAAACCTCTCCAATTTTGAAGCAGATTACACAGAGTTTAAGGTCGGAAGATATATATTTAAAATAGAACTACAGAATTTAGACTGCATTGGTTAGATTTCTTAAAAAACGGGAATACCATGGAATCCTTCGCAACTTTTACCAAAAAATCCCAATAAACTATGACTATTACGTCTAAAAGTCGTAAATAACATATTCCCACTTGACAGATAATCACTAAAACCAAAAGTAACCTATTCTCTAAAGAGGAACCATCATATTAACGTCACATTTTGATCCTCCTGATCCACCTTTTGATCCTCCTTGATCTTTCATCCTCCCGATCTCCATTATATTGCAGACCCTACTCTTGAAAGATGATGGGTCTACAAATTATGGGTTGTCAGCCCCTACTAACAGTTCTTAACATCTGTTCATGGGTTTTTGACAATGACGACTTCAAGCAGTGTATTCTGTTTTTCACTTTGGTGACATTCTTTTCGTGCATCAGGCTCGTTTCCTAAATTCTAAGAAAAAATTCTTGTAACTACAGTTGAAATTGAAAGCGTAACTACAGTCATAATTCTCGGTTTAAACTGAGCTAAAAAAAGAACACAGGGATGTTTCAGCATAGCTCTGTCCCACATTGGGCCTTAATTAAAATATACACACCTGACACAATTATTCTACAACGACTGGAAGAATGACGAAAAATTTACAGCAAGCTTGCATAGAAGCCGAAAATGGAATTAAAAATTAATACAAACTCCCCTCAGCTTTAACGTGTCTGTGGCCATCAATCATTAACTGTCCTATAATCAACCTCCTATAATTATAGGAACATAATAAATGATATTTACTGCTGCAAAGGTTAGAAAAAGAATGAGAGTCGAGAACAGCAGATAAGGCATTCTAGCCCAGCTCAAATCGGGCCTAAAATTAATCCCACAAAAGTCACCAATCTCCTAAGATCCAAAAAATGTCAGATACTCCCTGTAAGCGTGCAACGACGAAATTTTCAGACACTGTGGCTTGAAAATGCTCTTTCGGCGTGTCCCGTCCTCCTGTAAAGAAATAAATTTGACCTTTTACAGCAGCTCCCAAACCCACCTATGTGCAATAAGTATATAAACCTAGGGATTATCTGTACTATTTTGCAAATTTTTAAACATCATAAATCTTATAAACGGATAGTTTGGAATCAGGATTTTTTTGATCGAAAAACAATAAGGAAAGTCATAGCTTTATAACAGGCGTCAGTATTTCCACTATATATTTTCGGATGTTTTCCGTAAAACATCCGTAGATGGCGTTTCAGATTCAGTAGAGTTTTCTGTAAGCCACTAGGTGCCACAAAAGTCTTATGGTCCAAGGATATGACTGCAAAATCCGGCAAAGTTTCCGTCCTAATCATTCAGAGCTACAAGATTGGGATTTCACCGAGATTAGAAATTTTGTCCTTTTGCTGGCAATTTAGGCTCTCAATTATTATTATTATTATTATTTTTTGTAAAGGTTTTGTCTAAGTCCCTTATAACAAAAAGTACCAATGGGCAATGAAGAAAGTCGCAGATCAAATTGTATCAAAATTTGGGTGTGACTTCTGGTTCATATTAAACCGAAAATTAGAATTTGTAGGGTAATTCTCTAGTGATTTGGGGTAAATATTATAAGGCAAAGTTGTAGGCTATATACAGTGTTATATCCAGTTTTTTTTCAAATTTATTTTACAAATAATTTTTTCGGGGGGGAGGGGTGCAAAAAATCTTCAAATGCAAACAAATGTGTTTATATTCATTTTTGTTACGGTTTTAAGAGTCAGACAAAAGTTTGGGGAAGGGGGGTTGAAACCCCCTAACCCCTCCCCTTGATATGACCTTGGCTATATGAAATTTCCAATAGAATTCCGCTTTTTCCGTAAGTGATCCGTAGATCTACGAAAAA
>JAQQPU010007871.1:0-14674 GCA_029168905.1 Artemia sp. Kazakhstan ARC1039
AACTGTTAATGGGCCTTTTGGAGTCCTACAAAGTAGATTTATGCGAACCTGGTTATTGCAGACTAATATTGCATAACTGTTAATGGGCCTTTTGGAGTCCTACAAAGTAGATTTATTTGAACCTGGTTCTCGCCTGAATAAAAAGTTTTCTTTTGCTTTCTTTCTTTTAAATGAAATAGCTCTGAACATTAGTTCTCTTGAAGGTGGGAGTTGCTCATAAGTGGGAGCTGCTACCGACACAATGGGTAGATAAAGAGGACTCCCCCTAAAACTGGAGCAAAGAATCTCTCCTGGATTTCATTTTTAATTTGAGGAGCTCTTCAATCATTCTTTGCTTGTGAAATAGTGCGTTTTCTATTTTGGTTTTATTGAATTTCTGTTTATCTCTTGCTTACGAAGCTCCTCCCCTGGTTACCTCCATCTGTCTTGAAACAAATCTTTGAAGGTAACCTCACTTAGAGATAGCAAATTCTGAAGCACCCATGCCAGAAGCGGGAAAATCAGCCACCCCTCTTCCAAAAAAAATCATTGTTTCTATGATTTCTTACATTTTATTTCCATTTTTTTAATACTTTTTAAAGACTCCCTCCCTGGAACAAAATCCTGCGTTTGTGGCTGAAGTGAACCTATGAACATAGGTCAAATATAGTAAAAACAATAATAATAAAGTTGCTATTCCACAATGCACCTGAGAAAGGCATGTTTTACCTACCAATACAACAGTCTGCAGTATCCACAAAAGTGGGAACACAACCCTGCGGCTCTTGTAACTGTGGTATCTGCTTCACCAGGTTTCTGCGATTGTATGTGCCGTTAACAATAAGTAGAAAAAGAAAGTTCTAGCTATAGTTAAGTTAAGCTGTTGTACAAATTTGTGGTTTATATTATCTTTTTCTCGCGTAGAAATTTCAAGGACCTTTGTTTAATGTAAGTTAAAATAAATAAAGGTTTAATCTGATTGATCTTATGCGTCTTTTTGTATCTTAAGATAGGTGAATTTTCTAGAGCAAACCCAACCCAACCCCCCCCCCCCGACCCCTAGAAAGACAAAAATAGTTTGGATACAAAATCTGGTAGTAGTCTTCTATAAAAACACTTTGCTTAATTCTGAGAAAGAAATACAAGTTTTGTTCGTGCCCAAATCTTAATTCTATAATTAATTAAGTCTATATCTTATAATTAATTCTATATCTTAATTCTATATTATAATAAATTAATTCTATCTCCCAAATCTTAATTTTATATCTTCCCCTGAAACAGAATCGCAAGGATTGTCTTTTTCGGGCTAAACTACATATTCGAGATAACCCCGATTTATCTATGGATATCTCCCTTATGATAACTTCCTTAACCTTAATATTAGTCACAGGACTTCTGAAAACTTTCTGTCATACAGGTAGAAAACATCCAATAGGTAACGGTTTAGGATATTTTTTTATTTGATTGATTCGCTTGGAATTATTTTTGTGATTAAATGCAGGAGAAAGTATCTTGTTCTTCGTAACAATGGTATAGATTTTCTAATATACAATGAAAAAAAGCTTGGTAAACTTAAAAACCTAGAGTTTTTTTCTTTTTTCACAAATCAATATATACTGTAAAACCAACCAAAATATCTTTCACTTTCCTCAAGCATTCACCTAGTATAATGTCGTATTGTTACGCTGTTGTCAGAAGAAAAAAAAAATTTGTTTTTAAAAAACAAATTTAAAACAGCAGTTTTTTAGGTCAAAACGAATAGTTTCTTATAAAAGAACTTTTGATAAATTACTTCTTTGGTATTTTAATAAAACGGTCGAAGAATAATTTGTGCTTACATGAGAAATGGTAACTACCTCTTGGAAAGTTATGACATTCCCCCTCCTCAAAACCTCACTCTTCACGCTAATGTTTTTCGGCACATTAAAAAAGTTACTTATTGTTCTAATGACACGACGCTTGTGTTTAAGGAGTCGCTTTTAAAATATTGGGACAAAATTTAAACTTCAGCGTAAAGAGTGAGGTGTTGAGGAGGGAGCAACCCCTCTCATAGACATAATAATTTCTGTTCGTTTTAAGTTTTAATGTTGCTTCTTACTTTCAGATGAAGAAACTTGTTTTTTTTATTTGATTTCTGATCGTTTTTAAATAACGCCAGAATATCCACAGAAAAATCCCCCTCCTTTCAGAAATATCCTCTTGACAATTCAATCCTGGCGAAAATTTACCCCAGGCGATTACCCTTAACATCTCCACGCATAAAATTGAATCAGTAAAGAGAAAGCAAGACATACAAAGAAATTTCGCATGTGAATTCTGTTAAGTTCTCCCAGTGAAACATTTTCCCCCGAAAAATTCACCCTATGGGAACTTCCCTCTCCATGGAAAATGTTCTTTTGTAAAATCTCCCGAGCAGAAAATTTGTCCTCCCCTCCCCACCCGAAAAATGTATGCATACTTCCCAATAACAAACACTATACGTAAACAATGGACAAATTTTATAACCTTTACAGACCTTTCCTAGGGACTGTGGGAGGTCATGTTATCTCCAAAGACAAAGTTATTGGGTTTTTTAACTATGCTGAGCAAAAGAGCTATCTCAAAATTTTGATCTGATGATTTTGGGAAAAAATGACGTGGGAGGGGGCCTAATTGCCCTCCAATTTTTTTGATCACTTAAAAAGGGCACTAGAACTTTTCATTTCCGTTAGAATGGGCCCTCTCCCGACGTTCGAGGTCCACTGGTTTGATACGATCACCCCTGGAAATAAAAAAATAAAAATAAACACGCATCCGTGATCTTTTTTCTGGGAAAAAGTACAAAATTCCACATTTTTGGAGATAGGAGCTTGAAACCCCTGACAGTAGGGTTCCTTGATACGCTGAATCTGATGTTGGGATCTTCATTAAATTTATATGACTTCTAGGGAGTCATTCCCCTTTTTTGAAAATCAGACAAATTTTCTCAGGCTCGTGGCTTCTGATGGGTTAGACTAAATTTAATAAAACTGTATATTTGGAATCAGCATAATAAGCCATTTCTCTTGATATATCTATTGGTATCAAAATTCCGTTTTTTAGAGTTTCGGTTACTATTGTGCAAAGCTGCTTCTTACTTTGAGTTCGTTACTACGAACTGTTTGAAAATCGAGAAACAAAGCTAGGAATACTAGTGAGAATGCTTCGATTTAGTAAAGAAGAGGAGGTGCTTGAACAGGATAATTTTGAGTGACAGATCAGAGGAACATCAGGTAAGTAAAGAAAGCATTAAAATTTAAGTTAAGGGGAGGGGGTACAGTTAAAATTGCTGAAGATCTAGAAGATGGATACATACGCCATAATACTGAAATACTGTATTGGTATGTTGAAAAACTGAGAGGGAATAGTCAATCTGGACATGTCCCAGTTAAAAACAGGAACAGGGCATCAATTAGTGACATGAAAAGAGTTAATGCGAGAGAGGCATAATATTTTGAGAATGGGCTATAGGCTACTGTGACTAAGTTACAGGAAATAATACAGAAAAGAATGAAAATGTTTATGTCACTTTGGAAGTCAATAAAATTTATTTTGCGAGAGAGAATTGTAACAGTACTAAAAAGATTTAAAAATAATAAGGCCCTGGGTACTGATAGTATGATAAATGAGTTTTTTAAATATGGTGTCTGTAAAATTAGAAACTAATTAATGTAGATTATGAATATGATTTTTGGAAAGGAGAAGTAACTAGTGATTTTTGTACAACTTTAATTAAACCGTTCTATAAGAAAGGTGAAGTGAAAGGTATGACTAAAATGGGGTCTACTGTAATTGGATTGGTTCTGTTTTTATCTGAAGTTGGGGCAGCAGTTTGCTAATTTTGGAACTTAAGATAGTTACGTTTCTTCACTTGCCATTGATCGATAAATTACGTCGGGATGAAAATTGAGCGTTTCCCGACGGGATAGCTACTTGCTAATTTCGGTACCCCAAGAAAATAAAAAATAAAATAGATGTCGTCTTGCTTAATGTGAAGTAGCAGTTTGATTACTGCAAATTCCGGGACCTGAAGGAATCCAAAGTGAAAATAGCATTTTGCTAATTCCAGTATCCCTTTTTGGATACTGGCAGCTTGCTGATTCCAGTATCCCTGTTTTGGATACTGGCAGCTTGCTGATTCCAGTATCCCTTTTTTAGATACTGGCAGCTTGTTGATTCCAGTATCCCTTTTTGGATACTGGTAGCTTGCTGATTCCAGTATCCCTTTTTTGGATACTGACAGCTTGCTAATTCCAGTATCCCTTTTTGGATACTAGCAGCTTGCTGATTCCAGTATCTTTTTTTTGGATACTGGCTGCTTGCTGATTCCAGTATGCCTTTTATGGATACTGGCAGCTTGCTTATTCCAGTATCTCTTTATCCCACGAAAATGGAAAAAACGCATCTGCCTTTTTGTAGCAGTTTTGAAGTTTGATTATTGGTAATTCATAGACCAAAGGCAAGTAAAGTTGGGATAGCAGTTTGCTAATTCTAGGAAAGTAAAATACAGAAGTTTCTGGGCTCAAAAGAATCACTTTATATATAATGCAGTAGTTGGCATATTGCTATTTTTGGAACTCAAAAAAGCTTGCTAATTCAGGTACACAAGAAGACAAAATAGAACGAATGGTACGATTGTATCTCCCTGCCTATAATGAAGTGGCTGGAATGCGCATTTTTTTCCAGAGCTAAAAGCATTCGAACTAGAAAAAGGTATCCTCCTGCATAATAAGTAGTCGTTGAATTATTGAGTACAAATTTTGTAAGCTAGGATCAGATCAGACAATACATTGATCTTCATTTTTTTCTAAACCAACATTTCACCCTCTCTTGTTAATTTGTTTAGTCTCAAGCTATTCACTATTTAAAGAATCACGTAATAGTAACAATAAGTCTTCAGAGTCTTGGAAGTTTAGATATAATTTTTTTATAGATATGAATTTATTTCTAAATTTTACATATAAATATATTTATAAAAAAAAATTAGCCTATATATAAAATATAAAACTGTTCTTAGTCGGAAACAACTTATAATAAACGGAGAAGAAATTATTTGGGTTTCCGTAACAATGACATTAAATTTTTGTCAATACTACTACAACTCTTATAAAGTACCTTGGTAATTAGTAACAACTTGGTAACAGTCGAGATAAGTGGAGGATTATTTGTTTTGCTATCTTTTTTTTCATGGATGAATAGAGATTCTAAAACAAAGTTATACTCTTCAATTTTGAGACTGACAAGTATTTCAAGTTATGAATCTTTGAAAATGTCATTTTTCTCCACAATTTTTATGTAGTTATCCTTATTCCACAACAGTGTTCCGCCAAAAATAAAGATTTTCCGTGGTCATTTAAAATAGCCGTCTTTAATTACAGAGCGACAGCGTCTTTGATAAAACTGATCTTCAATACACTGGGAAGAAATAATCTTAAAAAATTCTAGTTCTGAAATATAGCAACGTTTACATAAAGTTGAAATTATCTAGCTAAAATTCACTACAAAAACTCGAAAAAGTTGCAAATACACCTAAAATAGGTGTAAATAAGAGGTGGAATGGTGAAAATATTAAAAGAAATATAGCATGGTTTCTGTAACTTCAATCAGCAAATTCTTATAGCTCTGAAAACACCTGTGGCCTAAAAAGGGAAAAAATATTTTCTCTTCACTGCTTTATTTTCTGTCGATTATTATAAAGTGTTTGGCCAGAAAAAGACACGTCAGGTTGTTCTAATAGACTTAATTTCCTTATTGACTGACTATTTTGACTCCAACCTTACTAACCAGATTCACTAAAAATTTCTGTCCTTCAAGTAGCCTATATCCAAAAAAATCCACTTGATTCATCAAAATAAACTTTTGATCAAACAACTCGTCCCATTTAAGGGCTAGGCAAGAACCCTTGTAATTCCTGCTGCAACACTGGGTACCTTTGATTTCAGTTCACTGCTGCTAGCACCTTCAACTTCCAATAAAGTAAAAGTACTCATCCAATACTAAACATATGAAGAATCACTATCTGTAACAGCCAAATAAAAATCAGTAGGTTTTTAATCCTAGTAGCTATTGTCTTCACAGTGATGTCGTAAAAACCAGTCCAGCAGTTGAAGTGCAGACCATGTTCTCCCTCCCAAAACATTTTAAAACCACGGCGATACCATTCTCTTAAAAATAAACTGAAATCACGGTTAGGGTTTTTTTCCAATCATATAAGGGTAAGTATTTTCCCATTAATCACATTTGTCATAGTGACAATTGGAGCATAGGAAACCTCTAGTGTGAGAATCACAAGCATCTTCAAGATAGGAATTACACTCTTTAATTTGCGCTGCTTATCCTCTATGCAATTTAGATCGATTGCATAATCTACACTTTCGTCATAGTCATCAACAATAGTACAATTTTCAAAGGATGACCAACTGCCCGATGTATACAAACATAGTGGACATGTGTAGAACCTTTTCTTCAATGTTGACTGTCTCACTTGCAAAAAGGAACTGACAAATATAAGAGGTTCAAGTAACTAATCGTGAACTATAGCTGACTTCACTGTAGTCACGTCAGAACCATACCCTAGCGGTGATAAAAAATGGTGAGTCACACAAAATAATTCTTCTTCTTCCTCTTCTTTCCTCTTCTTTCCTTTTCTTGAAAATTTATATCCAATTTTGTCCAATTTCTATATGAAAAAAGTAGTTTTCTGGGACATTCCCAGAAAGTGGATAGCTGCTTGTTTGGCGAATGGACTACTTTCCTTTGAATATGTTAAGTTTGAGCACATTAATGAACATGAATAAATACGAATGAGACAAGATATCTGTGAAAGGGGTATTTTAGATGTAAATCAGGTTTACCCCAACAACACAGAAGTGCAAATTTAAATTTTCTACTATAGAAAAACCACATCAATAGCTTGCAAAAATGTTCAATGATACATGTGACATAACATTTTATTATGATGCATTTGCAGTGTCGATCGAGAAAAGTCGGTGCTCATCAATAACTACACAGAATTTCATAAGCAATAATAAAGGTAATAAACCAAATTTTATATCATATCTTCAAAGGATAGTTCCCAGCACATGAACAACAATCAATCAAAATTTACTCCCAGCTCTTATTACAGTTACAAGGATAGTAGTTGTAAGCAACTACACTTTTTACAATTACTAGCATACGCCACCTCAAAGGATTAAAAAAAAAAAAACCTAGGAGGATACGACAATCTAAGGAAGACAACTCACTTCCTATGTAAAAAAAAAGAATTATTTTCTACCCTATAAACATCAGGGTATAACTCCATTCTGTTGAGTAGTAGGAAGGCTCGCTCAAATGGATGTTAAATTTGGATTCAGGATCCAATTCTGACTATAGAGGGAAATTTGAGCTTTACCCCCCCCCTCCCCCCGATGTGCAAATATTTTGGGAAAGACCATAAGAAAAGGCGTCAAGTGGTATGTTCACTGTATTCATAGGTCAATAATATGAACTGCTCAATATTTACCCATTTTTCATTGTCATTTTCAATTTGGGTCAATAATTTTGGCCCTAGATTCATTTCTGAAAGTGTCATTCACCTAACTCAACTGCTTTCCAAGATAGCAAGAAGTGTCTAAACTACAACTTTAGGCTACCCCATATTTTCCTAACGTACCCTTTTATGTCATTTTGATAGTATGGGTCCTATCCAATGCAAATTCTTGGACCCGTGGCTGGTAAGAATAAGATTTTTATTTCAGAAAAATCGGCCATCACAAGCAGAGATGGGTCATTCGCGCTTTTAAATGGTGCCTAAAGTCTTTGGAGAATTTTATCAGTTTGAGAGTAGACTATGAAAAGGTTTGTTTTGGTTGTTGCTTCTCCATCGCCTTACCGCATGTTGTATACTCACTTTTCCATTTCCAAGAAGAATGATTGGGCTCAAGAGCTTTTAACTTCCTTCTATAAAATTTGATGTTGAATCTACGACGTTTTCACTTGTTATTTGTGCTTAGATATACTTCTTCGTAAGTGGGTAAAAATACCAGGAAAACGCCTGGGAAACGGCCCATGCAGAGATAACAGAGCCCATACCGGCTAGCTGTTTTATCTTTTGCGCTTAAATAATTTAACTTGATTTTTTTTTATTTCGCTTAATACTTTTTCTATCATCATTTCACAAGAGAGTGCAAGAAAGAGGGCAAAGAGTAAATAATGGGCAAAAAGAGTGCAAATTTGGTCCGTGGAGTGAAAGACTGCATTTCAAACGAAGTGAGCATGTTGGCAACCCTGCTTGCGATCGATAGAATGAATGTTCTTTTTACTTTTAGAGCGATAGAGAGAGGAGGAGTAATCAAGTGCCGTCACATTTTAAATCAATTAAACCTGTTTTGTCAGAACTTTTCTACTTATTTGTGGTTGCCATACGCAACAATGGTTTGTTGTAGACTAACAAAGCCAAAGAAAGAAAATTCTTTTTACCTTAAGTACCCTCTTGTTGCCTATTGGTTCCCTAGAGAGAGGATCTGAAAGCGGGTGTTAATTTGAAACTTTCGGAGATATTTCTGTTATTACTATTGTTCTTACAATTTAAATAAATAAAAAGAGTGTAAGTGACTAAGTGCAGGATTGTTGCACTACTAGTGATTTATCACTATTTTTAGTTATTTTTTTTATGTTGCCTAGTGATTTTCTTCTTGCTAGTGATTTATAGTGATTTTTGCTCTAAAACTAGTGATTTTTCACTAGTTTTCTAGTGATTTTTCACTAGTGAAATCTAGCGATTTTTCCCGATATAGCGTTTAGATTCATGATTCAATGGAATAAATCATACAAGAAGCTAATTAATCAAAAAACAAAAAACAGCGATTCACTACAGTTCATAATATGTTCCAGATTAGCATTTAGGCAAATAAAACGCCTTTGACACTTCCGATTTCCCACCAAATGTCGATATCAGATATAGATCTAAGAGCGTTGTCATCAAGATAACAGGTGAAGCTAGTTAATCGTAAAGTTGTAAAAGTGTTCTAACTTCCTTTTCACAACATTTGGTCAGGTCAAATTTTCGTCTCCATATTTATGGTTTTTTTTTCTCTGTAATCTATCAGTTCTAAATTAGATTTTCTTCTGTTAAAACCTTTGAAAGTGGAGTAAATGGTGGATATGAAAAATAAGAAGTTAAGTATACATGAAATATAATTTTCCAAATGAAAAAAGAAATCATTGAAAAAGAAAATAGGACATAGTGTTTTTTATAATAAGATGTATAATATAACTAGATATAATAAATTGATTGCAGTTTGATGATTGGATTTGGTTGTGAGTAGGGGGTGGGGGGTATCTACTCTGGGAATTATCTAATAATTTTAATCTTTACTTCTAATATCTAATCGAAACTCCAATAATTTTCCAAATTCACTTATTTGTAAATTAAAACACCTAATAAGCGCATATAACGCCCTATTGTTTCAATTTTTGGATTTATATGCTAACATATCAAACAGTTTGTGGTAACAAACTGTAAGAATGGAGCAACAAGGCTGAATAGTAACCGAAATTCTAGAAAGGGAATTTGGATATCAATCGATAAATCATCGGCTTATTATGTTGATTCCAAATATATAAGATTCATTAAGCTTAGTTTTATCCATAAAAGACTGAATAACTGTGAAAATTTGCCTGATTTTTGAAAGAGGACTGCTAAAACTCAAACAAATTTAATAAAAATAAATACATTAGATCTGGCGTGTCAGAGAACCCTACTGTAGAGGCTTGAAGCCCCTATCTGCAAAAGAGTTCAATTTTGTAATATTTACCAGAAGAAAATCATGGATGCATGTTTATTTGTTGTTTTTTTTTCAGGGTGATTGCGTCAAACCAATGGTCCTAGAACAGCGGGAGAGGGCTCACTTGAACGGAAATTAAGTTTCTGGTGTCCCTTTTATTTGACCATAAAGATCGAACGGCTACTATCTCTTCTCCACATCCTTTTTTCTCAAAAATTGTTCGATCAAAATCATTTTGTTTAGCATAGTTGAAAGGTTCAAAAACTATACCTTCAGATTTAACATAACCCACGCAGTCCCTGAGGATAAGTCTCAGGGTAAAAGTCTGCTAAGGATAATAAGGATAATGTACGATCTATGAAAACCAGTTTCATAGCCACAAAGACAAATAAAGGGTGGTAGAATGCATTGGAGCTGTATAACTTTGGCTAAGGTTATGCTAAGTTGCTTTACCCCCACAGTCTCCTAATGTGCAAATACATAGCCCAAATTACGCTATTATGTAAAATAAAGAGCTATATTTTCATCATATTTTGACATATTTCATTAGGATTAACGTAACTTTACTTCTTGGGTTTCTTCCTTATAATTAACAAGAACCTCTTTTTTGTTTATTAAAGAAGCAATAAGACCGATGCTTATCGAGATTTGTAAAGGGTGGGACACATTTTTCCGTTAAAATATAAAAAGGTCAGTTTCAAGATTGTCGCTGGTGTCTCAGTATTTAAATTAGCTCAACAAGAGTTAAAAAAAAATAGTTTCTATATTTTTGGGAAAAAAAATGGAGTTTAAGATCGACAAAGAAAAACAATTTAAAGAAAAAACAAATATTTCGGTTAGATCACTGATAACCAATTTTTCGTGATGGAGGTATAAGCCAAGGGTACAAACTCGAGAACATACAGAGAGGAAGTAAGGATTTGTTCTATTCTCTGCATACAGAATCAAAAGACATTTTTCAAAATTTCAAGGGTAACAGAATTGAGATTTGAATTGAAAATTAAGCATTTTGAAGTAGGCATCAAGACATGGCTAATTGTAGAAAAAAAAGACAAGACAGATAGTCCAAGTAATTAAGAGACAAAAATGTTTAACTGGCACGGGTAAATGGTGGGAGTAAGTATGACTCTCTTATTGGATAAATACTTGTGTGTTAGTTTTTTGAAATTAACATTAACATAGGACCATTAGATTGCCTGGAAAGAGAGGCAAACAAGGCACGCCCACCTATGGTCTTAGGAAGGTTGACCAGGAATTTAGAATTGACACCATTAATTTGCTTGGAATAACAGGCAAACAATCGTTTAAAGCCATCTTCATTTTCCAAATAGTATCTATTCATTGCCTAAGCTCAGCTCCGCATTCTGAGCCAATTTTAATTTTTCAAATTTTTGGGTCACTTGCCCGAGACTCTGGGCGGGTGGGCGCCCAGAGTCTCGTTTTTCTCTTGAGAAAAACAAGTCATCAATCTAAAGGCATTTTTCCACAACTAGGAGGGGTAAGTATACCCCCTTCCTCTAGGTACACCTGCATAGAATAGGGTAAAGAAACAAAACCATTATTAATTACCATGATAAAAAGTATTATAATTCTAGTGATTTATAGTCAATAATCGAGTGATTTATGTGCTCATTTAGTGATTTGTTTTTCAAGAATCTAATGGATTTTTTTTTTTTTTCATCGGGGGCAACCCAGACTAAGTGTATCCAGGTTGTCAAAGAGTATTAATATTATATTATAGATTAATATAACATAAATCTAATTCATTAACCGCGCAAGATAATTAAGTTGATTCCCATGGTACAAAGTCAATGAACAAAATTAACAAGCTATGAAATTGGTTAGATGAGAATATTAAAACTAGTTGTGATTTAAGTGAATTTAAATGGCTGTTTAAGAATGGGTTTTCTAAATATGATTTTAATGATTACATTAACAGGACATATATTAATGGAGTAAAATGGTAGTAAACTGTTAATTTTAGTATTTTATTTTGATTGATATATGTTAGGGAAGGAGTTGAGTGTTAAGTTAGTGGTAGCAGGGTAAATAGTGTTTTTTCTTTGAGGAGTTTATTTGATTATCTTTCCTCCATGTCCCGTCGTGGTATTTGGAGGGGATGTGTTAATGTTAGGCTACGTTTTTGTTAATAATTGATATTAAATAAATATCGGGGCAATGCAAATGACTTTCACTTCACTGACAATATTTGAAAGAGTAGGTGTTTTGTTGAGTGTTTTGTGCAATTTTAGTAAATGAAAAATTTCTGAAATTTTACTAGAGCAATTTCTTATTACAGTTCTATTTAAAATTACATCAGATTAAGACAAATTTCAGGGTATTCATCCCCCATTCGTCTAAATCCCCCTTCAATGACTAAAAAAATGTTTATTCCAATAATGTTTTTACTCTCCTAGCATGACTTTTCTCCCCCCCCCCTCTTTGTCTAATCTTCCCCCGAAAATTAAATCCTTCGCTCCCCCCCCCTCTCCCCAATGAATTTTTGTCCGATTCATAATTCTTTTCGGCCAGCCGTCTAGGGCTAAACAGAAAGCAGATCGTCCTCGGTTGGGATGGTAGGATGTCCTAAGGAAAGATTAAGGGAAGTTGGAACTTTCTGGAGGGATTCAAAGAGGGAGGGTATTCATAAATTGGGACGGGGAAGGAGCGTGCGAAGCTTGTTGGTGTTGCGTTGAGTTACGACAATTGAAAAAATACAGACAAATAAAAAACTTGCAATAACTACAAATAGTGCAATAAATGCAATAATCCATTCATAGGTTTCTAGGAATTCTGGTTCAGAGTCATCAGGAAAAGGAACGTCTTTTTTGCAATTCTCTTTTAGTCCACGCAGCCAATTTCGTTGCTTATCATTAAGTTGATTCCATTCTGTGTACCAATTGTAACAATACTGTGGTGTGCCAACCCTGCTACCTGCTTTGCCAACGTAGGCAATAGGACGGTTATTGTATTCGGTTATTAACATGCTACTAAATGTAGCAACATAGCTTTTACCAACAATTAAGTTGATCCCTTCAGAGAAAACATCTTCATTAAAAGTTACCATAATATTACCTAAGGTATCTGCAGGCTTATTGAAGATTTCTTCCACTATTATTTTATACGTGTGATACATTTTTGTGGAATTCTCTAATTTGAACTTATACTCTTCAACAACCTTAAACAATTCAACGGGAACTGTTAGATCTTGGCATATCCAATTACCTGGACTCCTTTTGAGTTCTTCCACATTTTCACAATCCATTACATAAAATGCTTCAATCAAATTACATTTGTAAAAAAAAACATTGTTAAAATTATACAAATTAAAAAAGGCATTTTCTATCTTAAGATGTTTGAAATCATTTCAGTAAAATCTTTTTACTACAAAGTCTACAAATCCACCAAAATTGTTTAATCTAGTTTAACTTTTTTAAGTTAATGCGCCACAATAATAATCAGTTCAAATATTTCAATTCTTATATGAAATTTTATTTTGCAATTGTTATTTAGAATGAGAAACCCTAAGTTTTATGCTCAGTAGAAATCGTTGTTAGAAAAACATCATTACGGTATTTCTTTTCTTATAAGTATGAGCAATGTCTTTTTAAGACCTGAAAAAAAGTAGAAGGCATTTTCAATCTTAAATGTTTCAAATCATTGCAGTAAGATCTTTATACTACAAAATCTACAAGTCCAGCAAAATCTTTTTATCTAGTTTAACTTTTTTAAGTTAATGTGCCACAATAATAGTCTGTTCAAATGTTTTAATTCTTATATGAAATTTTTTTGCAATTGTTATTTAGAATGAAAAATCAAAAGTTTTACGCTTAGTAGAAATCGTTGTTAGAAAAACATTATTGCCAAATTTCTTCTCTTATAAGTATAAGCAATGTCTTTTTAAGACCTGAGAAAAAATAGAAGGCATTTTCAATCTTAAACTGTTTCAAATCATTGCAATAAAATCTTTTTACTACAAAATCTACAAGTCCACAAAAATCTTATCATTTTTTAAGTTAATGTGCCACAATAATCTGTTCAAATGTTTAAATTCTTATATAGCTTTTTTTTGTGATTGTTATTTAGAATGAGAAACCAAAAGTTTGAAGCTTAGTAGAAATCATTGTTAGAAAAATATCATTACCGGATTTCTTTTCTTATAAATATAAGCAATGTCTTTTTAAGACCTGAAAAAGAGTTGAAAATTTTCTTAAATTCAGTTCAGAATTGCCAGTTATTATGTAAACTGCAAAATTACTTACGGTGCCTGAGCAATAATTTTAATATTTTAGTTCAAACTAAAAAGATGCCTGAAAATTATAAAATTCGTTTGTTTTCTTGTTAAATAAAATCCACTCGCTACAAGATTAATCTTACAGGTTTGAACGCAACCAGCTATAAAATGTCAGTAGGAAAGCCCAGAAACTAAAAATTTGTAATTATTACTAATGATTCGTTATTTTGACAAGGGATTACAACAATTCAAAAACCTTAAAAAAGAAAACCAAAAGTTTCAGGCTTAGTACATATTGTTGCTTCAATAATCAATTATCTTTGAACAGCCGCAGTATGGCAAGACATTAAATTGCGTAAAGAGAAAAAAACTGGTAATTTCAAATATATTTGTATATATTTTAAAAAGGGATTAAAACAATTTAAAAACCTTAAAAAAAACCAAAAGTTTGAAGCTTCGTAGATATTGTTGTTAGAAATCGGACTTACTTTATAATCAAATATCTTTGAAAAGACCTAAATGGGGAAAGACAGCAAATGGTCTCAAATTGTCTGCAATTAAAAGACAAGTGACAATGAGAATCCATACATAGAAGCCTGCCACGTGCCGAATGCTATCTTTATGAGTGAGCAATAATTGTGTATGTATGTATTTGTTTATTTTTGCAATTACCAGT
>JAQQPU010007872.1:0-16368 GCA_029168905.1 Artemia sp. Kazakhstan ARC1039
TCTCTCTCCAATTACTTTAGAATATTAAAAAGAGCAATATCCCTCTCAATTTCAGATCAAATTAGCCCTTTTTGAAGTTTTTATGACAACGCTTTCTATAAGAACCTTATAAGCCCTTAGGGCATAACTTACAACCTTAGTTCTGAGAGCTGTGTGGTGATTGTCATACTCAAAAACATACTTTCCAGACCCTTTAACTACGTTAAACAAAATGGTTATATCGGAATTTTGATCAGAAGTGTTTGGAGAAATGATGGGCTCGGGGGGGGGGGGCTTTCGCCCTCCTATCACGTTTGACAATTAATAAGGGCACTAACCCTTAAATTCCCAATTGAACGAGCCCTTTTTGAAGTTTCTACGACAACGCTCTTCATAAGAACCTTATATGCCCCCAGGGCACGACTTACATCTTTGCCCTGGGGGCTGTGGGGGGTTTGTCATCCTCAAAGATATAATTTCCGGACCTTTTAACTACGTTGAACAAAATGGATATCTCATAATTTTATTGAATGTCTTTGGGGGAATGGTGGGCGTGAAAGGGGGGTTAGTTGCCCTCCAATCGCTTTCAACTATTAAAAAGGGCACTAGCTCTTTCAATTTCCAATCAAATGAGCCCTTTTTGAAGTGTTTACGACAACATTTTCTAGAAAAACCTTATATGCCCCCAGGGCTAGCTTACAACCCTTGCCCAGAGAGTTGTGGGTGGGTGTGTCATCCTCAAAGACCTAACTTCCAGAACTTTAAACTAGGTTGAACAAACTGGCTATCTCAAAATTGTGATTGGATGTGTTTGGGGAAAGGGTGGGTGTGAGAGGAGGGTTAGATGCCCTCCAATAACTTTTGACTGTTAAAAAGAGTACTAGCCCTTTCAATTTCCAATCAAATGAGCTATTTTTGAAGTTCCTACAACAACCATTTCTATAAAAAACCTTATATGCCCCACGGGCATAACTTACAACTCTTACCCTGAGGGCTATCGGGGGTTTTCATCCTTAAAGACCTAATTTCCGGAACTTTTAACTACTTTGAACAAACTGGATATCTAAAAAAATTGATTGGATGTGTTTAGGCAATTTGTGGGCGTGAGAGGGGGGTTGGTTGCCCTTCAATCACTTTCGACTATAAAAAGGGCACTAGCCCTTACAACTTCCAATCGAATGAGTTATTTTTGAAGTTCCTACAACTACACTTTCTATAAGAGCCTTATATTCCCCAAGGGCATAACTTACAACCCTTACCCTGAGGACTGTGGGGGTTGTCATCCTTAAAGACCTAATTTCCAGAACTTTTAACAAAGTTGAACAAATTACTATCTCAAAATTTTGATTGGATGTGTTAGGGGAAATTGTGGGCGTGAGGGGGGGAGGGGGTAGTTGCTCTCCAGTCACTTCAAAAAAGGCACTAACCCTTTCAATTTCCAATCGAATGAGCCCTTTTTGAATTTTCTACGACAACCCTTTCTATATAAACCTTATATGCCCCAGGGCATAACTTACAACCCTTATCGTGAGGGCTGTAGGGGAAGGGGGTTGTCATCCTTAAGGACTTAATTTCCAGAACTTTAAACTACTCTGAACAAGATGGCTATGTCAAAATTTTGATTGAATGAGTTTGGGGAAATGGTGGGCACGCAAGGGGGTTAATTGCCCTGCAATCACTTTCGACTATTAAAAAGGGCACTAGCCCTTTTAATTTCCAATCAAATGAGCCCTTTTTGAAATTTCTACGACAACACTTTCTAGAAAAACCTTATATGCCCCCAGGGCATAACTTACAACCCTTTCCCAGACGGTTGTGGGGGGGGGGGAGTTGTCATCCTCAAATGCCTAATTTCCAGAACTTTAAACTACATTGAACAAAATGGCTATCTCAAAATTTTGATTGGATGTGTTTGGGGAAATGGTGGGCGTGGAAGGGGTGTTAGTTGCCTTCCAATCACTTTCGGCTATTAAAAGGGCACAAGCCCTTCCAATTTTCAATCGAATGAGCCGTTTTCGAAGTTTCTACGACAACTCCTTCGATAGGAAGTACCCTGGTCCAAAACAAAGAAATAAATAATACATTGTGCCAACATCGTTCTTTAGTTTAGAGGGCCGAAGGCCTTACTGCCAAATCGTAATAAGCCAAAATATATCGTCGGGCTATGTTTAGGTGACAAGGAATCGTTCTTAGGAGATATTTACAGCCAGGATTTATTTGAGAAGGCTGAGAGCCCAAAGCAGCGTGTGTAACTTGCGAGGGTCGAAGGTCTGAATGAACAATGGAAGTTTTAAAAATTTGTGATGCGGGATTTGTGTTAGCTGAGAAGCATTTCAGTTTTGTTAGCTTAAAAACTGTCAAACAGTTCGTGGTAACGAACTGTAAGTAATGAGCGACTCGGCCCAATAGTGACAAAAACTCTAAGTAACGGAATGATAATTTTTACTCCAAAACAAACTCTAAAAAAGAATTCAATTTTTATGCTGATTCTAAATATATAAAATTCATTGAATTAATGCTACCCATGAAAAGCTACGAGCCTAAGAGAATTTGACAGGTTTTCGGAAAAGAGAAGAAACACCCTTACTCAAAAGGTACAGTATAGGCAGCGCAATAGCGCTACCTAAGTAAAGAACGATGTTGGCACAATGTATTATTTTATTTTTTTTTTAGATCAGGGCACTTCGTATCGAAGGAGTTGTCGTAGAAAGTTCAAAACGGGCTCATTTGATTAGAAATTGGAAGGGCTTTTTCCCTTTTTAATAGTCGAAAGTGAATGGAAAGCAACTAACACCCCTTCCACGCCCACCATTTTCCCAAGCACATCCAATCCAGATTTCGAAATAGCCATTTTTTTCGACGTAGTCGAAGGTCCGGAAATTATGTCTTTGAGGATGACACTCCCCCAAAAGCCCTCAAGGGCAAGGGTTGTAAGTTATGCCCTGGGGGCATATAAGGTTTTTATAGAAAGCGTTGTCGTAGAAACTTCAAAAAGGGCTCATTCAATTGGAAATTGAAATGGATAGTGCCCTTTTTAATAGTCAGAAGGGATTGGAGGTCAACAAACGCCCCTCTCACGCCCAACATTTCCCCAAACGCATCCAATTAAGAATTTGAGATAGCCATTCTGTTCACCGTAGTTGAAAGGTCTGGAAATTATGTCTTTGAGGATGACACTCCCCCAAGGCCGTCAGGGCAAGGGTTGAAGTTAAGTCCTTGGGCATAACTTTTCGGGGGGGGGGGTTCCATGGGGAGATTTTTCCATGTGGATGGAAATTTCCAAGGGTGAATTTTCCAGGGGAAGTTTTACACGGGAAAATATAAAATTCTTTTTATTTTCTGTTTATTTGTTCTTTTTATTTATCAGGCGAAATTGTCGGCCGGAAATTTTCTGGGGTGAATTATGAGTGAGGATGAAATTGTGGAAGGGGGATTTTCCAGGGTGATTTATGCAGAAAAGTTTCAGACGTAAGACGAACAAGAGCAAAAATGTAGAAAATATATAAATAATATAATTAAACGGCCGAGAAAACGAGAGTAAAATCAAGCAGTGGACAGAAAAGAAGGGAAAAGGACAAACGTAGATATTTCGGCAACGAACTCCGCCAAGTCGCCTTCAGTGCTCATAAAAAGAAGAATAAAATCTAACTTTTTGAAGTAAAACCAAAAAGACCAGAAGAAGCACTCTATCAAACAAATAAGGAACTAAGCCAGAATAAATAAAAGACTATTCACCAGTTAGATTGGGCAAGAATTCTCTGCTTAGCGATTGACTCAGCCTGCCAACTGACATGATTTTTATTAACCTGAGTAATTTAAACTTAATAAAATGCTCTTAATCTAAACTGAGTAAAAATGATATTTGCATCTTTTAATGTTAGGCTATTATAAAATCAGTTTCTAGCAATATCTCCAGTATCTCTGTTTAAAGCAAGGTCTTTATTTATAATTTTTTATTTTATTTTAATTGTCTCCCTAAAAGCTTGCGGTAAGGCATGTGCTCTGTGAAATCAAAAAGAACTAAATGATTTGGATTTTCAAAATGTGGAGGGCCAATGCAGAATCAAAGTCATAATTTTTGTTTTCACATCTCAGGGACTTATCTATTGAAATCTTGTGTTGATGAATTGGCCCTACTAATTAAAACCTCCCACAAGAACATGGGGCTCTGTATACACCACCAAAGTACCGAGTATAGGGTCAGTTTTATCCAACTATCATAGGCAGTAAAGAACGTAAAGAACGATGAATACAAATGAAAGTGCATTGTCAGTTTAATATACATATACTGATATTTAGTAATCAAAATGTTAATATTATTTGATTAATTAAAGTTATAAAAGTAAAAACATTTATATTTTTCAGTAAAGTGCAAATTTTGTTCTGGCCTTGGGAAGGCACTGGGGTTTTGCGCCCAACTTATTTTAATTTCTGCTCGTTGTGAGTTTGACTCGGTTAATTATTGTAATTTCTGTTCGTTTTGGGTTTCATTTATTTATCAATGCTCATTTGTGGTAGTTTCACACTTGGTAGATTATTTGATTTTAGTTTTGCTCATTTTTTGTTTAATGGAGTTCTTTACTTTTCTTTGAAAAACTTATTTTGTGGAAAAAGTTTTTTAATTAATTTAATAAACGGCAGCATTTTTCTCAAACCTTAAAATTGACATACCTTAAACAGTTTTTGCTGTTTAACTTTTGAAAGGATAAATCAACCAAACTAGGAATTCTTCCTTGAGACATAAAGGCTAGATGGCTCTCTCACTAATTTTTGTAGAGTTTTTCAACAAGCGAGTTACTGAGACTGTTCAGTTCAACTTATATCCGGTTCAACCCCAACCTCCCCTACGTAAAACCGAGTTTCAGTTGCTTAGGATCTGGACTGGATCTTGAATGTAACTGAAAGTTAACTGGAAGCCAAAATTGATCAGCTGGCGTAATGCTTACACGTTCTTTTAAACTCGAATGTCAGCAAAATGGGTCATGTTATTCTTGTGCATCACCACATCTACTTAATAATTACCCACCAAGAGCGTTGAAGAACATTGCAGATGTCGGACAATTTGTATATGTGTACAAAACCAATTATTTGATTGGGTGTGCGGGGGGGGGGGGGACAAAATATACAAGATGCTAGGACACGACTTTTTCCAAGCATTTTAGCGTAAGAAGTGTAAATTTTCTCTGCATGGATCTGACTTTGTGTAATATCCAACGTATATTAGGGCGTGCCTTATCTCGAGTGTGTGTGTGTGGGCGGGGGGGGGGGGCGGGCAAGCGACTCAAGGATGGTCAAAACAAAGAACTGAGTCCATATTCGCGACCTATGTACCAGATTTTCCTATCACCGACTTTTCAAAAGTGTAAGTTAATTTCTGTTTAAGTCGTTATTTTAGAAGGAAAAACGAAAAAATGTCAATTTCGCCTCGACTAAAAATTGTTGTGTTGTAGAGAATTATTTTCTAGTTCGAATGACACCAAAATCAAAACTGCTGCCATCTGTTTGAGGCGATCCCTAAAATTAATTTAGATTGACTGTACTATGTTTGTATGTGGACTTTAAGGCTACGTGTAAACTTAAAAATAAGCTCGGATAATCGAGCAAGAAACATGACAATTTATGTAAAAATAATTTTGGAAACATTAATCTGCACATGCTTTAAAAGTCTGAAAGTAAAAACAACTAAACAAACAAAAAATGAATAAAAAGAGAAAACGTAATACCATGATAGGATGCATAAAAGGGCAGAATGTGAGAGTTGTTGACAAAGGCGTGGAAGCAGGTCAAGGTGACGTCAGGCTATTTTTGTGGGAGCAAAAGTACAAACAATATATGAGGTCTAAAGACCCAAGCGAGCGGAGGGAGGACAACAAAAAGCCGGATAAGCTGGTTCTTTTTCTAATCTATGAACAAAATAAGTTTGTGTAAACTCAAAAATAAAGTCAACTAATCAAGGTAGAAACATTAAAAAAAACTGTATTTTAACTTTAGAACCATGAGAATGTGCATAGCAGTAGGGAGCAAAGCAATTGGAGGAAGGCGACGTCGGGATTAGTTTGTGGGTTGTTTCAATTTCTTTTTTACTACTTTTTCTACTTTTTATTCAGGGTTTATATTAATTGAATAGCTTTTCACTTATCAAATCTCCATACATACAACTCCCCATCTCGAAGCCAATAACACGGTAGGTTCATTCTCCTGGCTGATTAAAAATATAAAACACTCTATAGCTTATATTGATTATCCATTCAAAAGAAAAAACACGGCTGCCTATAAGAGTATTCACATTACATAAGAAACAAGAACACTGCCCAATGAGGGAATTGTACATAATAAAATCATGCATGAATTCATCCCATTAGAGAGCCCATTATTGATTTTTATCTCTATATCTCGAATAAACAGCATTTAAAAATTGCTGACGCAGTTAGGTTGTAATAGTATATTTATTTTTTCTTTTTTTTATGGGTACCAGGGAACAGAGCTATTGTCCATCGAAATTTGGTTGATGCCTAAAAGGCAAAACTATAAAATAGGGTAGTACCACCCAAATTTAAATATATCTAATAGAAGGTTTACCTCGTACAGGCAGTCAACAAGTATCTGGCCAGTATAAAAACATATATATGCTATCCCGGCCATGGCGATGATCGCCCAGTAGCCACCGTGCAAAACAGCGTAAGGAAGAGAAACTACAAACATGCCTTGTATAGCATTAGTGACGTTCCAGCCAGCCTCCCATTCGCTAATCTTGTGCTTAGATTTTCTATGCTCTCCCATATGGCCATCTTCACTGTCAGAGGAAAATCCTCCATCACTTTCACTTCGTTTTACTCCTAAAAACAAGATTAATGCAACTAAAAACACTAGTCTGGAAGTTTTGTCTTCGTTTCTATATTTCCGGAATTACTATATTTGTTAATTTGTTATTAGTTATTAGAACAAATTTGTTATTAGTTATCTCGAGATTTTCCTAGTTATGTTTGAAGTAAGTCTCAAACTAGAGTTTTATCAAATACACAAGATACACATAAATTAATTGTCATGAAAATTTTTCTTAATTATGGCAGATTTATCAACATTGTCTTTGAGAAATATTTTAAATCAGATCTTGGTTAAATTCACCAGATACACCAAAATTAAGTATGAAGTTATATTTATCTTGAGCACGCCAAATATGTCTTAATACTCTTTGAATTAAGCACACAATTTTGTTTTAGTCAATTACACCAGAATTATGTATTAGGACAAATTTGTTATTAGTTATCTCGAACTTTTCATAATTATGTTTGAAATAAGTCTCAAACTAGAGTTTTATCAAATACACGAGATGCACACAAATTAATTGTCATGAAAATTTTTCTTAATTATTGCAGATTTATCAACATTGTCTTTGAGTTATGTTTTAAATCAGATACTCTTTGAATTAAGCACACAGTTTTTTTTAGTCAACTACACCAGAATTAAATATTAGAACAAATTTGATATTTTCATTCGAATTTTTCATACGACGCATTTATCATAGGTTTTTTGAATTGATTCTTAAATTGGAATTCGGTCAAGTACATCAAATACACCAGAATTGATTAGTAGGTCAAATTTGTGTTTTACTTTGTCGAAGTTTTCTTAACTTCTGTTAAATTAATTCTGTGAACAGACCAGATTTGCCGTAATTAAATCTTGGTTCAAGTTTGTTTTGAGTACGAAAATATTATCATGATTATTGTCTTTGAATTCAGTCTTAGGTTAGAATTATGTCAAATAGTCCAGAATTATAAACGCACCAGATACTCCAGAATCAAGTATTATGTCGACTTTGCCCTAATTGTATAAAATTTTCACAATTTTGTCTTTAACCTTATCTTTCATACTAATCAGTTTTTATTAATTAAACTATCTGTTTAGTTTATTAGGAAAAGGTTCGTAGTTTTTTATTTTTATTTGTTTATTTATTATTATTGTTCCTATTATTATTATGCAGAGAAATTGTTTAAGGAATGTTCTGGGTACCCGGCTGACTGACCGTATTT
Organism: Artemia sp. Kazakhstan ARC1039; assembly: GCA_029168905.1. Classification (NCBI taxonomy): domain Eukaryota; kingdom Metazoa; phylum Arthropoda; class Branchiopoda; order Anostraca; family Artemiidae; genus Artemia; species Artemia sp. Kazakhstan ARC1039. The sequence goes on from JAQQPU010007872.1 coordinate 8,010, forward strand.
CAAACAATAAGCTATACGAAAAATGTGGTTCAATACTGCTCTCTAGGGCTATAATGAAAGAAAGGTTGAGGTGGCTAGGGCATGTTGTGCGGATGCGGATTGTGCGGATTGCCGAAGATTGTTCTTTTCGGCCAACCATCTAGGGATAAACGGAAAGCAGGACGTCCCCGTCTGGGGTGGGAGGATGTCATAAAGAAAGATTTAAGGGAAATGGGAACTTTGTGGGCGGGTGTGAAAAGGTAGGCTTTGAATAGATTGGGGTGGAGGAGGAGCGTGCGTAGCTGTGTTGGCCTCAGGCGGCTTGGTGCTGCGGTGAGTTGTTAGTAGTAGTAATATTATTATTATTATTATGGTAGAATGGTGGATGAGACATTGGCTATATTTTTTACTTTGGTTACGTAATTTATTTATTTTTATTCATTCAATTTATTTTGTTATTATATTATAGTTATGTTATTTTTCTTCTTTGTTTCTTTTTCCTTTATTATCTTCCTTTTTGTTTAGAAAATATGTAAGTAGCCACCCCGTCACAAGTGCTTTTTTGTTTCTTTTTTGGGGCGGTTATTGGTAATTTAGTTGTTATATTTTTGCTTGTAAGAAAAAATTTAATTTAAAAATTGAAAAAATACGTAAAATCTTTCAAACTGTGTCTTTATGTAAACTTTATGGAAACAAAGTCTACCTCCTTTAATGGAAGTTTTAGAAGAAAATAATTTTCAATTATTCATATTTTCCTTAAATAGCTATCTAAAGTTAGTGTGCATAAAATAAGCAAAAATAACAATATTTTAACTAAAACAAAACAAAGCTTTATTTTTTATATAAATATGTTCTCCTATAGGTGGCACAGCGGTAACGTTTAGAACTCGTGCTCGACAGCAATTCAAATTTTGGAAACACCGGTTTGTTACAATTTACAACATTGTAATATTTAGTATTCTTATAGTATTTATATACCTTGCACATTACATTAAACGAATAAATGAAAGCTAGAACCAAACAGAGCTTAAGATGAAGAATGAAATAAAATCTAAAAATAATAGATGGTACTATAGATGAATCAATGAAATGTGAAACGAACAGAAAAAAGCCTTCAATGAGTAATAAAGGCAAACTCAAAATGAACAGAAATTACCGCAGACAAAAAACCAGAATATTATCGTCTGCACAGGACCGTATCCAGTATTTTTGTTAAAGGGGGAAGGGGGTATTTTTTCGAAGGAAGGTACAGAAAGCTTAAAAACACATAAAAAATGTGCTTATGTGAATTTTGTGACCTTTTCGGGGTACCAGCAAGACTGGGGACCTTGCGGTCAACTCTATTCCCACTTGAGGAGTGGCGCCCCTCGAGGAAATTATAGCCTAGTAAACGACACAGCATTTGCACGGGATTCTGACTAATGGACAATTCTTCTGGGATTGGTATGTTTTGATGGGCGTCTTTGGGCTGAAAAACCTCTTCCTAGCTAATTTATCTATTACGGGTTGCCTCCCCGTAGTAGCATAATATTTGTAGGCATGAATATATAATGAGTCGGAGGTAATAGGCTTGAGATTGTCTGTGCAGGATTTCGACTCTTGTTGATAGAAGAGCATCGCCAAGCGCTGAAAACCATGTTGTGACCAAGATGGGCCCAGGATTGCACAAAGCCTCCATTCATGGAGGTCCCAGGGACTTCTTGCTGTCCGGTTCTAAGCCGGCTTAAGCACTTCGGTGTAGACTTGAGAAGATATGTGATCCCCGTCCTGCACTGGTATCCGGGATCATTGCTTTTCCTGAGGCGAAAAAAATTTCAATGATTTAAAGAACATGAAAATTGGAACTTGGAATGTTACGACATTAAAAAATGACTATCGTATCGACATTTTGACTGACGAATTCAGACGATTCGAACTGGATCTATTAGGAGTTTCAGAAACTCATATCCCAGGGGTAGGAAGCATGAAATTAGGTGATATAGAATTTGTTTACTCAGGCAGGAAGGATGGGTTACATAGACAGGGAGTAGGGCTCATGATGAATAAGGAAGCGGCTAAGTCTTGTTTAGGCTGGGAAGGTATTAATAATAGAATACTAATTGCTCATTTTATGACTAGAAAGTTCAAGGTATCAGTTATAGTAGTATACGCCCCTGTAGAACCGACTGATGGAGATACTAGTGACTCAGATGAATTCTACTTACAGTTACAGGAGCAAATAGACAAGGTCCCACGTAGAAATATGATGTTATTGCTGGGAGATTTTAACGCCCAGGTTGGTAGAAATAAGGATAGATGGTATCCCAGCTTAGGTAAATTTGGTGTAGGAAAAGAAAACAGTAATGGATACAGACTTTTGCAATTTTGTAGGTATAACAATCTAGTTATAACCAATACGGTGTTTGGTCATAAAATGGCTCATAAGCTAACATGGTATTCACGTGATGGTAAGACAGCAAACCTTATTGATTATGTTATAGTAAATCGAAGACTGGCAGGATCAATACAAGATACTAGGGTATATAGGAGTGCTGTTATTGATGTTAAAAGTAAAGATCACCATCTAGTAGTGTCAAGGGTTAATTTAAAGCTGAAATATCGGAAGGGTAATTACCTCCCGGGAAGTTATGATGTTAGTAGACTCCAGGATGAGAATTTGAGAGAAACTTTCCAGGAACAGTTGAATACTAAACTTGAGAGTTTAAAATTTGATAATGTGGAAGATGGTTGGAATAATTTTAGAAAAATAATTTGTGAAGTTGCTGAAGGTGTATTAGGGAAGAAAGCTAGAACTGCAGCTAAGAATATTAGTGAAAAAGCTTTAAGTTTAATAGAAAGGAGAAAGGACTTGTACAAGAATTATCTGAGTGATAGATCACATGAAAACAAAAGAAATGTAAAGAAAGTGGAGAAAGCATTGAAATATGAACTAAGGAGGTGTGAAGTGGAGGCCATGGATAAAATTGCCGAGGATTTAGAAGATGCAGCTAGACGGCATAATAGTAAAATATTGTACTGGCACGTTAACAAATTGAGAGGTAGTAGTCAATCCGGACTTGTCCCAGTTAAAGATAGGAATGGGGTGGCAATTAGCGATAAGACAAAAGCTAAAGCGAGATGGGCCGAACATTTTGAGAATTTGCTTAACCGTGATAGAGTTGCAGGAAAAAATATAGAGGAAAATGAAAAAGTTTGTGATACCTTGGATGTGAAGGAAGATTTGTTTTGTGAGGAGGAATTAGAAACAGTACTAAAAGGATTAAAGAATAATAAGGCTCCAGGTGCTGATAGGGTAGTAAATGAGTTTCTTAAATATGGTGGCTCTGAGGTTAGAAATAAGTTATTGGAGATTATGAATATGATTTTTGAAAAAGGGGAAGTACCTAATGATTTTAGGAAAACCTTAATTAAGCCACTTTATAAGAAAGGTGATAAAAGTGAGTGTGGTAATTATCGAGGCATTAGTCTGGTCTCTGTAGGTAGCAAATTGCTTAGTAATATGATACTTTTTAGACTGAGAGATGCCGTAGACAAAGTTTTAAGAGAAGAGCAGTGCGGTTTTAGAAAAGGTAGAGGATGTGTTGACCAAATTTTCACTCTTAGGTTAATAATTGAGAAGTGCCTAAGTTTTCAAACACCTTTGGTCCTCAGTTTTATAGATTATGAGCAAGCGTTCGATTCTGTTGATAGAGGAGCTTTAGTAAAGGTTTTATCCTTGTATGGTATACCAGACAAATACATTAAAGTGATTAGTGCTATGTACGAGAATAACACTGCTGCGGTTAAGGTAGGAAATGAGGTTAGCAGCTGGTTTTGTATTAAATCAGGAGTTAAGCAGGGTTGTGTTCTATCCCCCTTTATATGGATTATTTTGATGGACTTTGTTTTAAGGAGCACAGGAAAGGCAATGGGAGACCACGGAATCAAATGGGGAGGAAAAAGTCTCCTGGACTTGGATTATGCTGATGATTTAAGCATCCTAGATGAAAGTGTGAGCAAAATGAATGAAGTTTTCGAGGTTTTGCGAGTTCAGGGTGCTAGTATTGGTTTGAAAATTAATGTTAGGAAGACCAAGTCACTAAGGCTAGGAATAAGTGAAGATGAAAAGGTGACGTTGGGTAATGAAAAGATTGATCAGGTGGACAGTTTCACTTACCTTGGTAGTATTATTAGTAAAGATGGTGGGAGCAGTGAAGATGTTAAAAATAGAATAGCCAAGGCTCAGGGTGTTTTTTCACAGTTAAAAAAAGTCTGGAAGAATAGGAAGATAAGTCTGCAAACCAAGATTAGAATCTTAGAAGCTACAGTGATGACAGTGGTCAAATATGGCTCTGAAGCATGGACGCTCCGAAAAGCGGATGAAGATTTGCTAGATGTTTTCCAGAGAAATTGCTTAAGGATTGTTCTGGGTACCCGGCTGACTGACCGTATTTCAAACAATAGGCTATACGAAAAATGTGGTTCAATACCGCTTTCTAGGTCTATAATGAAAGAAAGGTTGAGGTGGTTAGGGCATGTTGTTCGGATGAAGGATGACAGATTGCCGAAGATTGTTCTTTTCGGCCGACCATCTAGGGCTAAACGGAAAGCAGGTCGTCCCCGTCTGGGTTGGGAGGACGTCATAAAGAAAGATTTAAAGGAAATGGGAACTTCGTGGGCGGGTGTAAAAAGGGAGGCTTTGAATAGATTGGGGTGGAGGAGGAGCGTGCGTAGCTGTGTTGGCCTCAGGCGGCTTGGTGCTGCGATGAGTTGTTAGTAGTAGTAGTAGTAGTAGTATACATATAGTACATAATAACTATGTAAGGTGTTAAAGGTAATTATTTGTTAAAAAATACTGAAGAGAAAAAGAAAAAAAGAACAAGAAAAGAACTGTTTTCCTAGTTTAGCAATTGAGATAAATAAGCACTTGAACAAGGTCTTGATCTTACTCACCTATCCAATCACCTAGGACAAAGCAGTATAATCTAACAATCAACCAAATAGAAGCGTCCAAATTCATGGAAAATTATTATTAATAATTGTAATCGGTCGTAAAATTGCAAGCAAAAGAAACCCAAATTTAATTAAATATTCCCATGGGATTACCCCCCCCCCATCAGGGTTCCTTAGAGGAATATGCACTTGCCTATATGGGTTTCGGCGTCTTAAATTCCTTACCTAGAAAAGTGTCGCGTGTATCATAAGATATTTATGGTATCCCTGTGATAGGTGCTGCTTGTGAAATGTATGTCTGTTGGTAATACCATCAAAAAGTACAAACCAAATGATTTTAGATCATGTCACATTAGAATCCAGCAGGCAAATGTAGCCTAAAATAAGCTTAGAACAGCCCCACGTTTCACGAGCCAGAGATTGGCTGTAAAACAAACTGATTTATTAGTTTCTTAAACCAATTATAGAAGAGAAAACGAGGAAAATTATATTAAATATTCTTCACTATTTCTTGAAAAAATTTTTATATTTGCCTGAAAGTTGAAACTAAATTTTTTAAATTGCCAAGTTATTTTATTGGCAGAAAAATCTCGTAAGATCAGTTTATCGCTAAGCATTGGATAAATATTTTTAAAATCCGTATAATTACTGCAAATTCTTGCATATCTAAATATTTTGGAATAAAAAGCTGAGTATGTGATATTTGAATGTATACTATTTTCAAGGAACGGGAAATCGATATAATTAATATAATAATAATATAATGGATGAAAATAAATATAATTAATATTATTTAATATTATTTAAGAGAATCAAGTTTCATTAGTTTGATATGCAGTAGATTTGATTTACATTTTCATCAATTAAACACACTCCTTTCAAATCCATGGAAATTCGATTGATAAATCATTTTTCATTCATCAATTCAAACATACTTCAACAAATTAAACTGATTGCTTACCAGCTTCATTTTGAGGTTATCCTCAGGTAGCAATTACGCACATATTTGAATGAAATGGAATTTAAAGAAAATGTTTTATTTAAGATAAAAATTATTTATTTAAAGTATCAACTGTAAGTATTTACAATTCTGTTTTTCTTTCTTATAATCTTGATTAATATCGCGAGGGTCCTCTTTTTGTTGTTGATTTTTTGATAAATAAAACATACTGTTTGAAATATATGACTTGTTAGTTATAACAAAATGACACACACAACCTTAGAAGATTGTGGAGTGTGAAGGGGATTAGGCCACCTCTAATTTATGACAATTAGAATATTGGAAGCTACAGTGATGACAGGGGTCAAATATGGCTCTGAAGCGTGGTCACTCCGAAAAGTGGATGACGATTTGCTACATGTTTTCCAAAGAAATTGCCTATGGAATCTTCTGGGCACCCGGCTGACTGACCGTATTTCAAACAGTAGGCTTTACGAAAAGGATGGTTAAATCCCGCCAGACGCGCCATTTCAGCCAAACCTTAGGGTGGGCAAGCAATCGACATGGGCCCCGAAGCAGGCTTGTATAAAAAAAAAATTGCCTCTAGCTTTATCCGAAAAAAAAACTGCCTTCCGTGGGAGTTACCGTAAAAATTAAGGAAATTATCTCAACTGCTTTGCCTTTCCTTCTTTCGCTCTTATGCCATAGGTTCGGAAAAGGCCAGATATCTGAAGAAAGCGGAAACGGTATGTGCGATGTTAAAAAAACAGCCGTTTGGGAATCTTCCACTTTTCCGAACCTACAACTTGACGAAAGCCGAACCTCTGTAGAAACTCACGCTTTGACTAAAGTATATTCTGTTGCCGAATTCTTCAGCTCGCTGCTTACAGTAAATACTTTAGTCCAAGTCGGAGTCACGCTCCAGCTAGGACGATGCAAAACTTTGCTCGATCAAGTATATTTACAAAATCAAAAAATACAACAAAATTTTTTAAACAGATCAGTGAACACTCAAGGCAACAAGGGGAACCATCGTGGTTTCATCTCCGCAAAGTCGTCAACAAGCTGGTCGAAATCCAAGTTTTTAACTAAATCCTTCTCTGCAAAGATCAAAAGCAGGTGACTAAGACGATCGTCTCCTGTGGTCGAGCGCAGATAGTTCTTCACTATTTCCAGCCCAGAAAACAAGCGTTCATTGCTGGCTGTCGCGACAGGAAGTGTGGTAGCAATATGAAGAACTTTGATAGTTTCTGAATAGGCCACTGGAAGTGTCTCGATATTATCGATGACGTCCATGAAGTTCTTCGGCTTTGCCTCCTCCTCGAGCAAAAACCGCTTGGCAATACCAGCTTGGGCCTCAAGAAGAATCTGGTCAATGTCCATTTCAAAATAAAGTTCAGAGAATTGCTTGTGGAGCCCTGCACCCATGAACTAGGTAGAGCTGGGGTCCAGAGCTTCGAGAGTACTGAGCACTGGAAGGTTATCTGTAAACCGTCTGTCGAATTCCGCAATCAGACAATCTACAGTCTCCAGGTATTCTCTTTTCAGTTCTTCCGCTAGAGTTGGAGCTCTATTGTCAGATTCAACAAAGTTTTTTCCTAACGTCGAAGTGGTCATGAATTCTTTCAGGTGTTTGATATTTTTTGGGTTCTTCTAGGTCGTTCCTTCTGACCCGCAGAGGAGGATCCGGTCGCGGGTCCATTCATGTCAGGTACTTCAATTTCAAGACCTTCAGCAAACTCTTTTGCCTTCTCCAAAAGCGATGCAAATGAAGTGTCAGAGCGCAGTTCAGCTATTTCATTCCTTTTTTCTATAATCAAGGTGCGGGACCTAGATATTACCAGATCAACTGCCTGAAGCTGCTCAGAAAGGGAGTTTGTCGTCCTCAGAATCGCTTCCATATAGAGCAACTGGAATATAACTGTGAAAGATTCCATTTTTCTCCGGAGCCCAGCTGCTTCTGCTCGAGCTTCACTATCAGCTCCCTCGCTGACTGCAGACAGTACAGCCAGAACACATTCATATCGGAGTCTTATCTTCGATATTGATCGATACCAGTATGACCATCTTGTCGCAGCATTCCTTTCTAATTCCAGGACTGGCAGTTGAGTAGCCTTTTGGGACTCGACAAAAAGCTGATGTCTGGTGTTGCTGTTGGAAATGAACGTGTACAGATTTTGGACTAACGAAAAAAATGAGCCAACAGTCCCAACACCTTCAACGCAGTTTGCAATCACCAAATTTAGTCTATGCGCATGGCAATGAATGTATATTTTTTGTGGCACTTTCGCTCTCAGTCGCGCTTGAACACCAGAACACCATTAATTATTTTCTATGCATTTTGCAATGCAACACTCTTTTTTCAACTAGTACAACCGTAAATCAAATAAATGCTGACGAAAGCAAGAAACGGGGAAACATATGGGAATAATACAATTCGTCTATCTATACGTCTGCATATTAGAGGGGCTGGGAGGTAAGTATAGCGAAATCGATTTCAAAGTTTGA
>JAQQPU010007872.1:21368-37448 GCA_029168905.1 Artemia sp. Kazakhstan ARC1039
AATCCCGCTTTATAGGGCTGTAATGAGAGAAAGTTGAGATGGCTAGGGCACATTCTGTGGATGAAGGATGACAGATTGCCGAAGATTGTACTTTTTGGCCAACCGTCTAGGGCTAAACGGAAAGAAGATCGTCGGCGGTTGGGGTGGGATAATTTTATAAAGAAAGATTGAAAGGAAATGGGACTTTCCTGGGAGGGTGTAAAGAGGGATACTTTGAATAGATTAGGATGGAGGAGGAGCGTGCGTAGCTTTATTGGCCTTAGGCGGCTTGGTGCTGCGGTGAGTGGTTATTAGTAGTAGTAATAGTAGCAGTTCGTCATCCACAGTAGAATTTGTCAGATTCATGTTTTTAGGTGGTTAATCACTTTTACGTCTACTTTTTGCGTTCAATTCGTTCGTTCATACTAATTCATTTTAATTTGAAATATGATATGACCAGGTCAGGACTTACTCATAGGCCCACTAAACCCAGTTTTAGGGATGCATAATGCCGAGAGGCGCAAAAAAGAAACACTGAGTGATTTTTTTCTTAACAAAAACTGCACTGATGTATTTATTGTCAAAGTGCCAGGTGCACTTCGCTGCTGCACTGACTATTCATAGAAAAGTGATTTTAAAACAAGACAGGAATTCCGTAGCTACTTATAGTCTGTCAGTTGTCTCCCAAAAATGGCAGCTGAGAGCTCGGTATCATCTGTCTCTTGCTTGGGCCTTAGGGCGCCCAAAATGCAAGGGCCTAGGGGCGCCAACGATTTAAACCTGAAAAATTGCCCATTTTTAATTCATTTGGGAATGGTAACTATTAACTTGAGTAGCCCTAATAGTAAAGTGTCATTTCAAAAACAAAGTTATGAGGGTTTCGAAAAATAGCTTGAAACCAGGGCCGTATTCGGGTTTTGTTTTTGGGATGGGGATACAAAAGTATTTGTTTGAGGGGGGGGTACAAAAACGCATCAAAAATTTGCTTATGATCATTTTTGTCATGTGCTTTACGAATCAGCAAATATTTGTGGGGAGGGGGTCAAACCTTTTAACCCCCCCCCCCTCCAAATACGGCCTGGCTTGAAACCCTTAAAATGGTGTCAGATTGAATCGAAAACCACACCATTGGAATTACCATGGTCGACAACCTTTTCCGGGAAAATTTCAGTCCCCTAGCTTAAACATCAAGGAAAGTACGTTCTTTGAATGAGTAGCACTGATGTGTCCTCTGTTTTTTCCTCCGCTGCTTGCGGGACACCGGAACACTGAAGAGAGCTATTTAGGGGATTCATTTGAAAAGAAAGTTCTATATCTAGTGTTTAATTAAAAAGAAATTGTATATTTAATTCATCCTTAAATGGCTTAAATTCTAAGGTTTCTGGAGTAGCCTAGGTGGGTGGTATAACTGAAGTCAAGTCTTTGATGTCTGGGTAAGTTTCGTTTTTATCTAAAGTTGGGCATTCGTTTGCTAACTTCAGTAGCTCAGAAATTTACAAGTTTTTAAAATTGGAGATGTATATTGCTAGTTTTTGTGTTAAAAAAAAAACAACAATAAGGCAAAGTAGATGGGATGATATTACTTAATATCAAATTCAAGCACCTGCCTCAAAATTTCTTGTTAATGATCTACACAAATTTGGCGCTCACAAAGATCAATGCACTAATTTAGGTATTATGGTAATTATTCTGTGTTTAGATGGCAGAAATATGTATATATTCATTTGTTGACATATTGCTTCCACTTCTCTGACTAAAAGTCAAAACATAAGACGCATATGGATTGAGAAAGAAGGGGGTAGACAGAGATCGGATCGATGCATGTTATTGTTTTGGACTTTTGTTTGTCCAAAACAAATTGTTACATTTTGTAACATCATGTGTAACATCAAACGCATTTCATGTTACAATGAATAAGTTCAGTTTCTTTCTCTTGTTTCTATTTATTTTCAAGCAGTTTCTTTTTCTTTCATCATTATTTTCGAGTTCTCGCTGGTTCAGTTGTTTTTGCTACGTTAAGACTCAGACGGTGTGCATTTTGCGTAAGTTTCTGCTAGTCCTGATCATAATTCTGATTATTTACATTGGATGATAATTGCATTTGGGATAGACTGAGAGACCTAGAGTCTAACCCTTTTGACTTTTCCATTTTCCAGAGCCATGATAAATTTTTTGGAAATGAGATAAATGATGGTGGGCTAATTAATTTTCCAAAATGTAGATATAAATTACCTTCCGAGGTTTCTGATCTTCCCAGTACCGGGATTGTGAGAACAGGATTTTTAAATTGTAGAGGTTTTTTTAGTTCACAGGATGATCTTGTCGATGTAGTTCATAAGCTATCTTGTCATGTCGTTGGATTCTGTGAGACTTTTCTCATAGACACGGCTCCTCATATTGCTTTTCCTGGATATCAATTTACTTTCAAAAACCGACTGACAAGGCGCCAAGGTGGTTTGGCAGTATTAGTTAAAGATGGTATCTCTTTTCGACGCCTTGTAAATCTAGAAGGTTCTCATGAGGAAATGCTTTTTGAAGTAATGGTAACTGAAATTAGTCTTGGAAAAAAAGATATAGTTTTTTGCGTAGTATACCGACCTCCTTCTTCTCCAGTCAAGTCTTTCCTCTCTAAACTCCATGATTTTTTGCATCAACCTCATTTTCAAAATAAAGATGTTATCCTCTCCGGAGATTTCAACATTGACCTTCTAGAAGCTTCAAATGAAGCTTCTGTTGATTTATTGTCTTCTTGCTTTTCTGCATATCTGCTTCCTACTTGCCTGATACCTACAAGAATTTCACCTAGTTCTGCTTCTCTCATTGATAATATTTTTACATCTTTACCAATTAAAGCAAATTTTGCTGTTTTAACTGACATATCGGATCATTTCCTGCTGGTTTCAGATTTAGCTTTTACTTATAAAATACCGCAGGTAAGTAGGGAACGTCAAGTACGGTTAATAAATAAAATAACATTAAAGCACCTGAATGAAAGCCTTGGTCTATTGGATTGGCAGGATGTAATATCCACGGAGGATACAGATGTGGCAACTGATACTTTCCTAAGAAATTTCAATTGCTGCCTTGATTCTAGTTGCCCATTTGTTACGAAGAAAATGTGCAGAGAAAAATTTCCTATAAGGCCGTGGATAACGTCTGGAATTTTGATATCAGTTAATAAAAAAAACCAGTTATTTAAAAAGCAGTTAAAGAATCCAACTGATTATAATATTAAAAATTTTAAAATCTTCAAAAATAATTTAACCGCACTGATACGATTGTCGAAACATAGGTATTATAAAGAGTCTTTCGAAGAAGCTCAAAATTCTCCTCGCAAAACGTGGTCTTTAATTAATTCTATTATTAAAAAACAAAGGAATTCTAAGTTGCCTGAAGTTATTAGTTTAGAAGATGGATCGATGACTAACAAATTGGAGAAAGTGGCTGATGTTTTGAATACTTATTTTGCTAGTATAGGAGAGAAAATTGTTTCATCAGTAATGAACCAGTTTGATTCACGCAGTAATAAACATTTTTCTTCATACCTTCCATCTCCTCAAAGTAATTCAATTTTTCTTACGCCTGTTTCTCGGTCTGAAATAACAAAAATAGTGTGTGATCTAAATCCAGGTAATTCAGCGGGAATTGACGGGTCTAGTTCTATAATTGTTAATGAAATATTGTCTGCAGTAATTTTGCCGTTACAGCATATAATTAATCTTTCATTTAAAAATGGAGTTTTCCCGTCTGCTTTTAAAGAAGTGAGGATAATTCCGCTTCACAAAGGTGACTCTCCTGAAAACCCATCAAATTACCGCCCTATTTCTATTTTGTCAGCATTTTCTAAAATATTTGAGAAGGCAATTTATAAGAGGATCTATGATTTTCTTAAATCGTTTAATTTTTTCACAAATTCCCAGTTTGGTTTTAGGTCTGGACACAATACTGAGCACGCTATCATTGCTCTCATCCAATATATTCATGAATGCTTAGATAGAGGTGAAATTCCAGCAACAATATACTTGGATTTTAAAAAAGCATTCGATACAATATCCCATTGTATTCTTTTTCGTAAATTGGATAATTTTGGTGTACGCGGACCGGCGTTGGATCTAGTTAAATCTTATCTTGATAAGAGAAAGCAACGAATAGATGGAGGTAATTTTCTCTCTTCGCCTGTTCCTCAGTCCTCCATGGTTGGGGTGCCTCAGGGCTCTGTCCTAGGTCCTCTGCTTTTTCTAGTTTATATAAATGATTTTCACCGCGCTTTGGCAATCCCATGTCTTAGCACACATTTTGCTGATGATACGGCAGTTTCAATTTCTGAGAGGAATGAAGAGGAGTTGGAGGCAAAACTTGATACTGCATTTTCTAATGTTCTTGAATGGTGTTCCGCAAATTTTATTGCTTTGAATTTATCAAAAACTAATTTCATAATTTACGGCAGGAAGTCAAATATATGCCCTCGTATTACCCGAGTTACTTCTTCAAAGTATCTATTATCAATATCTCGGGCGAATGTGATAAAGTACCTTGGACTTATGATTGATGAAAGATTATCTTTTAAATCACACATTCAAAATATACGCTTAAAGATTTCAAGGCATGTTGGTTTAATGCGGAGGTTGAAGCATTATTTGCCCTACTCTGCTTTACGAAGCATTTATTTTGCTCTGATTCAGTCTAATATTAATTATTGTTCTCTAGTATATTTATCTACATTTAAAAGCCATATTAAACCAATACAGATTTTACAAAATAAAGCAGTAAGAATCCTCAAACTTTTTATTTCATCGCCTATTTCACTTCCAAATAAGTCTTCTACAGCATCTTTATATACTTATTTAGATATACTTCCAGTTTCTCAACAATTTACTTTTGGAGCAATTATTTTCAAATTTAATTATGACATTAAGAAATTACCGCCATATTACCTCAATCAAAGTTTGTTCTCCCGATCACAAGATTTACATCGTTATAACACGCGACAAAAAAAGAGTATCTACATTGACAAGTATAGTACTGAGAGATCTAAATTCGCCCCGTTTGTATCAATAGCCCGGTGCTGGGATGCTCACAAGGATTTTATTGATAAATTTTCTTCTATTCATTTAATAAAAAGGAATCTTAAATTTCATTTAGTTCAGGATTATTTTTAATTAAGTGTCTTTTTAATATGATTAAGTTATTTGTTTGGATTTTTGTTCTATGTGAATGTGGGCCTCTCGGCTATCTTTTAGTATGAATTTATATTTAATAATATTGATCTCTCTTTTTTTTATATATATTTATATTTATATTTGGATCCTGGGCTAGCTGCTACTTTCATATTATTTTTGTATTATTGTATCTTTGTCTAGGCCTAGTTTTTCGAGTTTGTCTCCCCATGGGCCTATGTCAATTATATACATGTATATGTTAATAATAAAATGATTGAACTTGAACTTGAAGATTCCTTGGTTTGTTATTATTCTTGAGTTTTTTTTTTCTAAAATAAAAGCTCCATAATCAATTTACATAATGAATTCAAAAGAAGAATTAAAATGAAATTATTATCTAAAATTACAGGTCTGTTAAGACCTGTGCATATTGGAAAAAACAATTATAATCTGATTTGATCTTAGCTGAGTAAAATTTACAATTAATAATCCAACCGCTACCTATTATGCAGGGAGATACAATGGTATCCTTTTTTTATTTTTCTTCACTAATTTATGCTTGTCTTTCTTCTTAAGAAATGACTTGTGGGTCTATTGATTGGAGGGTAAATGTTTGAAGATTTTAAAGGGGCAAGGTTTGAGCATTGGCACAAAATTGTCCTTAAGAACTCCAAATGCATTTTAAAGTCACAGAAATGAATACCATGTTTCGAAATCCATTGTGAGACCAACTGGCCTTTTTTAACGATGTTCCCGTTGGAAAGGCACACATTTTACAGCTATTTGACGATATTTTATTGATTTGAACAACAAAAAGCTAAATAACCCCTAAAAAAGTATTGTACGGCAGTTATCCATCCCCCATCCCATCTTATATACTGCGGCCAAGGAAACCATTTAGGGTATAGCCATGACATCTTATGAAAGAGGGGGTGTTTACCTGTATAATTGACCTGTATACCTGTATACGGTAAATGACGTTTGCCTGTATAGAGTAGAAATATGGTTCGTCTTTAACCCTGGTCCCTAGTAGAGAAATTTATAGCCCTTAACCCATTTCCAGTAAAATTGGAACATTGTATGTACCTGCTGCCCAAAGTTTATGAACGTGTACCATAAAAATATTATTACCTGAAAATTTGGATGTTTCGTTCCAGCCATAGGGCTCTTCTCCCTCCCACTAGTATCAGTGATGTCTGAAAGAGCATATCTCTGTCTGTCTAAAAACCGTGACCTTATTTTAAAATAGAAATTGTCATACCTTCGATATCTTTTTCAAATGTCCCCATTTCATAATTTTCCTTTTTCGGAACTTTTGCGAAATTTAAATTTTCACTTTCCTGGGCAAGACATGAATCAGGCAAAGCAGATTTGAGTGAATTCCACGCCGACGAGACAGTTGAGTTAAGTGGAGGCAAATTGTTTCTAAGATTCTCATGAATTTGGTGCACTTTATACATTTTGAATTGAGGGTACCACCTTTTCTTGTTAAACTAAGTTTCTTTTTCCGTTCCCAGGAAGTTATTGACTAAAGATGAAAGGGAAACGCAAGCGCTTCGAGGTCATAAGCAAGGTTTATTCTGTCCCAGCTTGAGGGGAATCGAAGAAATCAATTAAACGCTAGATTTACTAGGAAAAATAGGAAAATTAGATTTATATGTCCATGATTACCCATGGAAAATATCCCACGAGGAAACGCTGTAAACATTTTCCCAAGATTTGACAGGCGTAAAGGGTCTAAAAAGAGGCTCATTCTTCTGATGAGTATTACAAACATGGCAGTTTTTCAAATTTAACCTTCCTAAGAGGGAGGTAAAAACTTAATCTTTCCCATTTTCTTTATAGACGTTCATGGTTATTTGGGTAAATTTCCCTTAAAAGTTCCAAATTTGCTCTAGCTTATTTCTTGAAATAAGGTACAAAACCAAAGTACTGTTAGATAATAGTCTTACAATATTCTTTTATTACAAGTGTATTATACATTTTGTGAATGTCCTTTCTAATTTCTTAGAAAGATTCGGATACCCTTTCTCCGTTCCCACAGGGATACGGTCTGATATGTGTGTCTGCTCAAATTCTTAGTGTGCTAAAAAAAACTCTTTAAATGAAAGTTACTAAGAAATTTATAAGAATTACTCTTTTACCCCTAAAACTTAGACCATATATATTTTACCATGCAAAAAAAAAAAAAAATATTTTACCAGTAAATAAACAAGTATATTTTTTCTGTATATAAATGGACGAGTATATTTTGTGTATTACACGAAGCTTAAAGCTTAAGCGTTTTTTCGGACTGCACCATTCGACACACTTTGAAAAACTCTATCTCTCACTTCGTTGGATATTTAGGCAAGGCATTACGTACGAGGTTTACAATGGTACTTTGAAAATTTTTGGTACTTTGACTTTTAAAAAGAGCACTAGAGCCTCTGATTACCAATCCAATGAGCCCCCTTCGAAGTTTATATTACCATGCTTTCTATAAAAATCTTATATGCCCCAGGGCATAACTAAGGGCATAACAGCCTTAGCCCTGAGGGCTGTGGGGGGTTGTCATACTCAAAGACATAATTTTCAGACCCTTCTACTACGCTCAAAAAATGGCTATATCAAAATGTTGATCGGAAGTGTTTGGGTAAATGATGGGCGTGTGGGGGGGGGAGGGGTTGGTGTTGGGGGGAATTAACCCTCCGATGGCTTTTGACTATTAATAAGGGCACTATCCCTCTGAATTTCCAATGGAATGAGCCCTTTTTGAAGTTTCTACGACAATGCTTTCTATAAAACCTCATATTCCCCCCGGAAATAACTTACAACCTTTCCCTTGGGCTTGTGGGGGTTTTTCATCCTCAGAGACATAACTTCCGGACCTTTCAACTACATTGAACAAAATGGCTATCTCAAATTTTGATTGAATGTGTTCGGGGAAATGGTGGGCGTGAGAGGGGGGTTAGTTTCTCTTTAATCACTTTTGACTATTAAAATGGGAAGGGCACTAGCCCTTTCAATTTCCAATTAAATAAGCCCTTTTTGAAGTTTCTACAACAACGCTTTCTATGAAACCTTATGTGCCCCCATTTCATAACTTGAAACCCCTACCCTGAGGGCTGCAGGGGGTTTATCATCCTTAAACACCTAATTTCCAGAACTTTCAACTACATTGGAAAAATGGCTATCTCAAAATTTTTATTGGATGTCTTTGGGAGAATAGTGGGCGTGAGAGGGGGGTTAGTTGCCCTCCAATCACTATATACTATAAAAAAGGACACTAGCTCTGTCAATTTCCAATAAAACAAGCCCTTTTTGAAGTTTCTACGACAACCCTTTCTATAAAAACCAATGAGCCCCCTTCCGAATTATATACGATCAGTCTTTCTATATAAACTTATGTGCTCTCAGGGCATAATTTACAGCCCTTGCTCTGAGGGTTGCTGGTGGGGGGGGGGGGTGGTCATCTTCAAAGACATAATTTATGGACCTTTCAATCACGCTGAACAAAATGCCTATCTCAAAATTTTGATTCGATGCGTTTGGGAAAAAGGTGGGCGCGGGAGGGCGGTTAGTTGCCCTCCCGCGAAGAAGGGAACTAGCCCTTTCAATTTCCAATCGAGTGAGCTATTTTACGAATTAGCTCTTTTAATACGTTGATCAAAATGGCTATCTCAAATTTTGATTGGAAGTGCTTGGAAAAAGGGTGGGCGGGGGGGGGGTAATTCTCCCTCCTGTTACGTTCGAAAATTAAAAAGGACAATAGGCCTCTCAAATTCCAAAAAAATATTCCTTCTTGAAGTTTTTACGACAACGCTATTCTATAAAAACCTTTTATTCCCCCAGGGCATAACTTACAACCTTAGCACTGAAGGTTAGAGGGGTCGTCATACTCTAAGATATAATTTTCGGACCCTTCAACTACCTTCAACAAAATGTCAAAATGTTGATCGGACGTGTTTGGGGAAATGATGGGCATGAGGGAGGGGGGGATATTCGTCCTCCAATTTCAGGTCTAAATTCCAGAACTTTCAACTACGTCAAAATGGCTATCTGAAATTTTTTATTGGATTTGTTTGGGGGAATGGTGGGCATGAGAGTGGGCTTAGTTACCCTCCAATTACTTTTTACTATTAGAAAGGGCACTCGTCCTTTTAATTTTCAACTGAATTAACCCTATTTGTAGTTTATACGACAACAATATCTATAAAAGCCTCATATGCCCCCAGGGCATAACCTATATCCCTTGCTCTGGGGGCTCTGGGGGGTTTTTCATCCTCAAATACATAATTTTCAGGGTGTTCGTCCTCCGATTCCAGTTCTAATTTCCAGAAGTTTCAACTACGTTGAACAAAATTGCTATCTCTAAGCTTTGATTGAATGTGTTTTGGGAAATGGTGGGCGTGAGAGGGGGGCGTGAGAGGGTACTAGCCGATTTGAATGTTTGTTGCCCTCAAATCGTTTTCGACTATTTAAAAGGGCAATAGCCCTTTGAATTTCCAATTGCCTTTTTCAAGTTTCTACGACGAAGATTTTAATAAAAACCTTATATGCTCCAAGGGCGTAACTTATAACCCTTGCTCTGAGGGCTGTGGGGGGGGTTGTCATCCTCAAAGATCTAATTTCAAGAACTTTCAATTACGTTGAACAGAATGACTATCTCAAAATTTTGATTGAATGTGTTTGGGGAAAGGTGGGCGTGAGAGGGGGGTTAATTACTCTCCATTCACTTTCGACTATTAAAAAGGGCACAAGCCCTTTCAATTTCCAAACAAATGAGCCCTTTTTGAAGTTTCTATGACAAAACGTTCTATAAAAACCTTATATGCCCCCAGTGCATAACTTACAACCCTTACCCTGAGGTTACCGAGAGGGTTAACATCCTCAAAGACATAATTTTCAGGACTTTCAACTACGTCGAACAAAATGGATATTTCAAAATTTTGATTGGATATGTTTGGGGGAATGGTGGGCGTGAGAGAGGGGCTAGAATCAGAATCATTTATTAACATAAAAGCTTTCGTAGTCAGGGTTTAAATCCCGACTAAATCGCGCTATTATGCGCCAAATTTACAGATAAGTTGAAAACGGCGATCGTGGAGTGATGGCAAATTTAGTTGAGACAGTGCTGATTCGTAATCGGTGTACTGATCAGACAGTATGGCCTTCACCGCTCTTTTCTGGACTGATTCGAGTACTTCGCTCATATAGGCAGTGTTCTGAACCTGTGGACCCCATACAGGGCACGCATACTCTAATATCGGGCAAATATATTTCATGTAGGCTGTTTTCAATTGCAGCACTGAAAAACCAAATCTTCGCATCAGTAAAAGGGGACGCATGGCACAGTTCGCCTTTTTTACTACCTCTTGGACGTGGAGGCTAAACGAACAGTCAACGCTGAACGTAACACCGAGAATAACTGCCGACGATGCGCTTTGGTATGGTGGAGGGGGGCACTGAAAATCCCTTTTGAGAGTGTTAAATCGAAGATTTTTGGTTTTCGTTTCGTTGATTTGGAGGCTGTTTTCAGAACACTGGTCTCTAAAGTTGTCGATAAATGATTCACTGAACTGGAGAACGGTATGAGACTTCTCAATGAGGTATTTTAAGAGGGTGGAAAGGTCATCTACGAATTTGAACCGTTCGTCAAAATCGGCAAGGACGAAGTTGATCACTGCCAAGAACAACAAGGCAGCGAGTTTAGTGCCTTGTGGGGCACCACACGTAAGCTCAGACCATTCCGAATCAGTATCACCCGGGTAGAGACCATATACACTCTGTAGTCGGTCGCGTAAGAAATCTATTATTAATAAGAGAATATGTCTGCAAGCTCCCATAACCTTTAGATTGTTCACTGCAGTATAATGGCGTATCAAGTCGAAGGCTTTTCTATAGTTGGCTAGGAGGAGATCTACAATTGTGCCTCCTTGGTCAAGCCATTCAACAATAAGGTGATACAGACGCACAAGATAAACAGTTGTACTACTACCTTTCAAGCACCCGTATTGGTATGGATCAAGAGAGCCCTGGACTTGTGACATACGTTCACGATATATAAATGATTCCGCTACCTTAGAGAGGTTCGGAACTATCGAAATTGGGCTGAGTTGGTCGCAAGATTTCGGGTTTTTCACTTTTGGAATGACGCGCACATAAGCTCTCTTCCAAACACTGGGGAACACTTGTTCGCGAAAACACTGGTTAATAATAGAGCTGAGTGGCTTTGCGAGAAAGATGGAGAACTCGCGTAACAACTTGACAGGGAGTTCACCAGGGTAAGACGCACAGTTTACTTTCAGTTTCTGAAGTTCCTTAAAGACGGCATATTCAGATACTTCACATATCTCATCAGTCCCGGTGTCAGCAATGATACTCTCAATTTCTGAGTTTGTGATTGATGGCTATGTGGTGCATATGCCGGAGAAAAAATTGTTCACTTCAGTAGCTGATGTCAGTGTGCCGTCATCTTTGAGTAGTCTCAGGTCCTTTGGCGTTGATTTCTCTGCAAGGGTTTTGACCGAGGAGTGCCATTTGTGAGGGTCAGTGTGCAGTAATGGCGTTATTTTCTCTTTTACATACTGTCTTTGGGCTAGTCTGTTTAATTTCACAATTCTGTTACGCAAACTGGCTGCAGCCGCTTGATCTCCAGCTTTGTGGAGACTACAGCGAGTTTTTATCATCTGCTTGAGTTCGCGGGTGATCCATGGTTTGTCAGTGTTACAAACTGTAATAACTTTTATTGGAAAAAAATCGTGGAACTTTTCCAACAGAAGGCTGTTCAGTTTGCTGACTTTGACATTAATGTCGGCCTCTGCACAAATGTCCTCAAAATCGTAAATACCAATCCAGCGACTGAATTGAGCTATTGAAGACATTGTGATGGGCCGAATTGTGGTTTTTGTTCGTTTCGGTCGTGGGATACTTGCTTGTGCTTCCCAGAAAATTATAAAATGGTCAGAATTCTGAAGGGGACCTAGAGATCGGGGAGCGTTATAAAGATCTGCCAAGTTCGTAAAGATCATGTCAAGAGTACTGCCACTTTGGTGAGTCGGAATGTTCACTACTTGTTTCATATCCAAAACGTTTGAGACCCACTGACGATTGGTCTGATTGAAATCGCCAGCAATCACAAACGCAGGGGAAGTGTACTTGTGGCGCATTCTTTCGACGAACACTTGTATGTGTTCAATAAGTTCTTTTCTGTTCCCAGCGCTTTCTGGATAGTACACTGACGCAACTATTAAGCTGGAGAATCTTCACGACAGATGCGCCGGTCTGCACTCCACCCACACAATCTCATGGCTCGAATCATTGGGGCTACTTAACAGTTTTGATGGTAGGTCGTCACGTATATAAAGTCCTACGCCACCTCCGCGACGGTCAATGCCTCGGTCACGTCGAGTGTTGAGGTAGTTTCTGTAACCTTTAATCCGTGCAGTCTCCTCAGTAATGTCCCAACACTCGCTGATAATCGCAATGGGTACGATATTCTACTTAATTAACACCTCCAGCTCGTCCCTTTTATTGTTCAAAGATCAAGCGTTACACATTAGCATATTCGGAAGTTTGTATTTTGCTGAAAATTGCTCCGGACGCAAATTTGGAGGAGTAGGTTCCGAAGCACTGCAGTTAACATTCTCTATAAACCAGGGAACAAGTAGGGGTGGAGTATCGTGAGGAGGAGCGCAACGGATTACGACTAGGTTACTCGTCTTCGTCAGCCAGTCCTTTGTCTTTCTCCTGCGGGAGATATGCACCGGGATTCTCATTTGGCGTTTCCTTTTTCCTCCTCGTTTGCCACGGTGGGTTCGCTTATTCAAGCAGTCCGATAAGCGAGAGCACTCTGGTGGCTCTAAGTAGCGAGCTATCTCAGTGAGCACTGGTGGTTTCTTTAAGAGTCCAAATAGCCACAAGTTACAAAAGGTAGATGGTGCCACTAATAAATCCGGTGATTGAATCTTCATTAGGGCCGGTTTTTCGTATTTAATTTGCATGATGATTGCGCTAAGCAAAGTCAGGAACAGCAAGTCTTTGGTTACTTTCACTATCACAGCAGGAATCCGGATAAAAAAAGCACTGGACTAGCTAAACTAAGAAGTCGGAGGCAGCTTTTTCAAAGCGCTCTCACCGCCATCTACATCAAGGAAACATCAGGGAAACTCAGGAGCAAGAGATCACCGGGAGCAAGGGAAGCGTCGAGACCTGCTCACCTGTTCCCTGCAATTTAAGGCTAATTAACCGGCAGGTACCAATACGGCGCTTCCGGCAGGTTCTCTCCCCTCTTCTGCTTGGTCCCAAGCGATCCACGCAGTACACAGGACTTCACTAATTCAGAAGAAACATAAACATATACACACGCCGATTTTAACTTTTTGTTTCGCGCCCGAAAACTAAACTCACAAACAAGAATGGCAACGCTGCCCGGCCAAAAATCACGCAATCAGCGCGTGCGCATCCAATAGACACACCTGGTTCCTAGTATATGGCTCTTCTTAACTGGAAAAAACTATTCACTTACTTGGAAAGTCACAATTATAAATCTGGTTTCAAAAATTATCCCAAAAAAATATCCAAATCTTATTCAAAACTAGTGAAATGACAAAATATATTTTCCTTAGTTATTTCAGCCCTTTCAATTTGCAATTGAATGAGCCCTTTTTGAAGTTTCTACAACATCGCTTTCTATAAAAAAAACCTTAAATGCCCCCATTGAATAACCTACAACCCCCGTCCAAAACTTTCAACTACGTTGAATAAAATGGCTATATAGAAATTTTGACTGCATGTGTTTCGGGAAAAAGTGGGCGTAAGAGGGGGTTGGTTGCCCTAAAATCACTTTCGACTATTAAAAAGGGCACTAGCCCTATGGATTCTCAATCGAATGAACCCTTTTTCAAGTTTCTACGACATAGATTTTAATAAGAACCTTACATGCTCCCAAGGCGTAACTCATAACCCTTGCCCTGAAGACTGTGGGGGGAGTGTCCTGCTCAAAGGTATAATTTCCAGGTCTTTCAACTGGGTTGAACAAAATGGCTCTCAAAATTTTGATTGGAAGTGTTTAGGGAAATGGTCGGCGTGGTAGGGGTGTTAGTTGCCTTCTGATTACTTTCGACTATTAAAAAGGGCAATAGTCATTTCAATTTCCAATCGAATGAGCCCTTTTTTAAGTTTCTACGACAACACTTTCTATAAAAAGCTTATATGCCCCCATGGCATAACTTACAACACTTGCCCTGAGGGCCGTGGGGGGTTGTCATCCTCAAAGATCTAATTTCCAAAACTTTCAATTACGTTGAAAAAAATGTCTATCTCAAAATTTTGATTGGATGTGTTTGGGGAAAAGGTGAGCGTGAGAGGGGGGTTAGATGCCCTCCAATCACTTTCGGCTATTAAAAAGGGCACTAGACTTTGAATTTCCAATTTGTATGAACCCCTTTCGAAGTTTCTACGACAAAGCTTTCTATAAAAACCTTATATGCCCCCAGGGCATAACTTTCAACCCTTGTCCAGTGGGCTGTGGGGGGAGTGTCCTCCTCAAAAACATAAATTCTATCTGTAAAGCAACTACGTTGAACAAAATGGCTATCTCAAAATTTTGATTGGATGTGTTTGGGGAAATGGTGGGCGTGGAAGGGGTGTTAGTTGCCTTCCAATCACTTTCGACTATTAAAAAGGGTACTAGTCATTCCAATTTCCAATCGAACAAGCCCTTCGAGACAACTCCTTTCCTTCGATATGAAGTGCCCTGGTCTAAAGAAAAAAAAATAGATAACGCATTATGCCAACATCGTTCTTTACTTAGGCAGCGCGATTGCGCTGCCTATGATTGACCTGATGGCACTCAATTTGCATACGTGCCTGAATACAAGCTATTGAAATGAAGGGCATTCTATGATAATAAGCCCCATTATTTCAGGTATGTAACTCGTTGTTGTCGTTGTGTTTATTATAAAAAACAGGCCCAATAGTTTGGGGAGGGTAAGGAACCAATGGGTAACACGCATTTTATCATTTAATTAATTAAAAAAACCTTTTTTAATTTTATTTTATAGTAGAAACTATAATCAATTTTAGTTTCACTTGTTTTAAGATTTATTTATTCATTTACATTAATATATATTGTATGCTTGTTCGCATTGATTGTTATTTAATTTCTGTTCGTTTTAAGTTTCATTTATACTTTAATAGCAAAATATTTGTTTTCGTTTTAAGCTTGATTTTCATATTCAATCTAAGCATTACTCGCTTTAAGATCTATTTATTCAAATATATTATTAATTGTTGTATGTTTTTTGCTATGATTGTTTATTTAATTTCTGTTCGTTTTGGGTTTCATTTATTCTTTAACTGTAATTTCTGGTCGTTTTGAGTTTGAATTTTAACAAGTATTTGTATCTCCTGAGCTTAAGTTTAAAATGGCCTTTACTTTTCTTTGAAAAAATTATTTTTCGGAAAGTTTTTTTTAGTTAATTTTTGTTTGTTTTTGATTGCAAAAATTTTCAAGTTTTTATGGCATGGGGGGGTGCTTACTGTCCAATTATTCTTGACTTTAAAAAACGGATCTAGAACTTTCAATTTAAATAAATATGGCTTTTTTCAAAGTCTGTACGATTACCTCTTTGATAAAAACCTTATATATGAACAATAGACAGCTTGCATAACTTGTGGACAGCGATTGACAACAATGAATGGATTGAAAAACAGCTCCAATAAGGGGGTTTAGACCATTTCACTTGCTGACACAAAGGGATCACGACTGTTTGGAATTGACCTTAATAGGATTTTATGTGCCAAAGCAATTTACATCTATCTCAGAGTATGTATTTTAACCTGATAATTGGATAATTATAATAGATTTCCTATGTTTTTTCCATACAAAACCCCTTCCCATAAGTTATAAACCCCCTTTAATAAGTTATGCCCCAGGGCATAAATTACAACGCCTACC
>JAQQPU010007873.1:0-11070 GCA_029168905.1 Artemia sp. Kazakhstan ARC1039
AAAAAAAAACTAATCTGAGCAAAGTTTAGAGGCTAGAAAACTTGATTGAGAGGAATTTCAAAGAACTTTAATAATTTAGCGTAAAGAGAGAGGGTTGAAAAACAGCCCATACGAAATAATTTATGTTCGTTGCAAGTATTTACATTGCTCCTTTCTTTCAGTTGAAAAAGCTTTTTTTTTCTTTCTGATTGTTTTTTTAGCCATACCAGGAATACCCACCCCCGTGCAACACTTCTTTTTGAAAATTTTACCCATAAGCTTTTCTCTCCATGGAAAATTCCTCCTCGTCACGGAGCATTAGCCAAAAACTTCTGCATATTTCCCATGAACAATATGAACGAATTGCGTAACTTACAGCCATTTCCCCAGGGACTATTGAGGGTCATGTTATCCCCAAAAACATAGTTATTGGACCTTTTTCAACTTTAATAAATCAGATGGCTATCTTATATATTTTATTGGATGTCTGTGGACGAGGACGAGGAGGGTGCTAGTTGCCCTCCAATCTCTTTGATCGCTAAGAAAGGGCACTAGAACTTTTATTTTTTTTCAAATGAGCTCTCTTCCGATCTTCTAGGACCATTAGTTCGATGAGATAACCTCTGAGCATTACAAAAAATAAAATTAAAAAAATGAACACGCATCCGTGATCTTTTTTCTGGCAAAAATAAAAAATTTCACATTTTTCTAGATAGGAGCTCGAAACCTCTACAATATGGTTCTCTAATATGCTGAATTTGATGGTTTGATTTTCATTAAGATTGCTTGAAGTTTTAGGGATGTTTCTCTCCTTTTTGAAAAATCAGGCAAATTTTCTCAGGCTCGTTCCTTTTTATGGGTACAATTGACCTTAATGAATATTATATATTTTGAATCAAAATAAAATGGAAATTCTCTTGGTATATCTATTCTTATCAAAACTCCGTTTTTTTAATTTCGGTTTTTATTTGGCCAAGTCGCTCCTTACTTACAGTTCGTTACCACCAACAGTTTGATTAATAAAAACAGGAGGTTTGGGGTGGGGTCACTTATGGATGAATAGCACAAAAATCAGGTTAGAAATTAATTATTTCTTACCATCAGCCTTAAAACGTTTTCAAAATAAAAAAGGCTGTGGTAAATTACATCCTATAAGTAAAAGCTTTTAATGCAGCTAATATAACATGCTCTAGGATCTTGCCCTAAGATCTTAATTCTTGCTTTAAGATCCTTTAAAAATCTTGCTCTAACATGCTCTAGGATCTTGCTCTAAGATCCTAAATTTTGCTCTTATATCCTTTATAAATTTCGTTTTAAAATGCTCTAGAATCTTGCTCTAAGATGCTAAATCTTGCTCTGAGATCATTTATAAATCTTGCTCGAACATGCTCTACGATCTTACTCTAAGATCCTAAATCTTTGTCTAAGATCCCGTATGAATCTTGCTCTTACTTGCTCTGAGATCTTGCTCTAAGATCCTAAATATTGCTCTAAGATGCTTTATAAATTTTGCTCTGATATGCTCTAGGATATTGCTCTAAGATCCTTTATTAAATTTTATCTAATGTGCTCCAGAATCTTGCTCTAAGGTCCTAAATCTTACTCTAAGATCCTTTATGAATCTTGCTTGCTCTAACGTACTCTAGGACCTTACTCTAAAGTATAAATTTTTCTCTAACTTGATCTGAGATCCTTTATAAATCATGCTCTAACATGCTCTAAGATCTTGCTCTAAGATCCTGAATCATTCTCTAATATCCTGTATAATCTTGCTCTAACATGCTCTAGGATCTTGCTCTAAGATCCTAAGTCTTTCTCTAAGATCCTGTATAGATCTTGCTCTAACTTGCTGTTAGATCCTGCTCTAAGATCCTTTATACATCTTGCTGCATCATGCTCTAAGATCTTGCTGTATGATCCTAAATCTTTTTCTAGGATCCTTTATAAATCTTGCTCTAACTTGCTCTGAGATCTTACTCTAAGATCCTAAATATTGCTCTAACAACCTTTATAAATCTAGCTCTAACATGCTCTAGGATCTTGCGCTAAGATCCTAAATATTCCTCTAAGATCCTTTATAAACCTTGCTCTAACATGCTCTAGGATCTTGCTCTAAGATCCTTTATAAATCTTGCTCTAATATGCTCTAAGATCTTACTCTAAGTTCCTAAATCTTGCTCTAAGATCCTTTAAAAATATTCAACATGCTCTAGGATCTTCCTCTAAGATCTTAAATCTTGCTCTAAGATCCTTTATAAGTCATTCTCAATCAGGCTCAAGGATCTTGCTCTAAGATCCTAAATCTTGCTCTTAGATCCTTTATAAATTTTTCTCTAATATACTCTGAAAACTTGCTCTAAGATAATATATAAATCTTGCTCTAATATGCTCCACGCTCTTGCTCTAAGATATTAAATCTTGCTCTAAGATCATTTATAAATTTTGCTCTAACTTGCTCCAAAATCTCGCTCAAAGATCCTAAATCTAGCTCTAAGATCCTTTATAAATCTTGCTGTAACATGCTCTAAGAGCCTTCATAAATCTTAGAGTATGTTAGAGCAAGATTTATAATGGGTCCTAGAACAAGATTTAGGATCTTAGAGCAAGATTCTAGAGCATTTTAGAATAAGATTTATAAAGGATCTTAGAGTAAGAGTAAGGATCTTAGAGCAAGATCTTAGAGCATGTTAAAGCAACATTTATCCATGATTTTAGAGCAAGATTTAGGATCTTAGAGCAAGATCCTAGAGAATGTTAGAACATGATTTACAAAGGATCTTAAAGCAAGATTTAGGATCTTAGAGCAAGATCTTAGAGCATGTTAGAGCTTGTCAAAAAAGTTTTTCAACATTTATTTTTAAAAAAGTTAAAGATAGTTTTTTCGTAAAGTAATTGCTTACCATGGTAGACTCAATTAGTCTATATATAACCTTTCATGTACCTTTAAATGTCCTTCTACATACCTTGATATAGTTTATGTTCATTTTTAAGGTGAACTCTATCGTGCTCCAGAACTTCTTAGGAATTTGTCGCGAATCCGTTCTGGCACACAGCCAGGGGATATTTATAGCTTCGCTATGATTTTGTATGAAATACACTCCAGAGGAAAATTGTATGATGACTATGGTTTATCCATTTCTGACATCTTGGATAGGATCAAAGAAGCCAGTAAATATGGTCAACCTCTGAGGTGAGTTGGATGTAGTTATGTAGTGTTGTATGTAGTTGTATTTAGTTGTAATAGATTTATGTAGTTATATTTAGAGTTTTAAGTTATATGAAACTCTTCCATATCAAAACACTACATTGCAATTGAGATAAAGTATTTTCAACTATAATTGAACATAAAATTGAACATATAGCAATCGTTAGCATCTAAAGAATAATTTATGTCCCAATAATAATAAAGCAGGTTCAACTATGGTTAAAAATGCAGTTGAACACACAAATTATTACTAGTATCGTAAAGAGCTAGAGAATAAAGATTTAAAATATGACAAAAATAAAGTGCGCACAACTATAATTGAACATACAGCAATCGTTAGTATCATAAAGAGCTAAAGGATAATAAACTCTTTATACCTCGATACTAATAAAGCAGGTTCAACAATAGTTAAACACACTTATGATTTTTAGTATTGTAAAGAGCTAGAGAATAACATAAATTTTAGGATAAGATAAAAAAAAGTGCGTACAATTATAATTGAACATATAACTGAACATTGCAATGATCATTTGTTTCAAAAGGAACTATAAAGTGAGAAATTTTACACTCCGACTAAAATCAAGATTTTTTTTTAAATTATGGTTGAACCTACTGTTCAAATTACTAATCATTACTACTATCTTAAGGAACTAACACACTTTTACATTATTTTTTATTGATTTGTTTATTTGCTTTAAACATACTGTGTTATTCTCCTTTTGCTATTTTCAGAAAAGGATATTTTCTAATTATTTTCTGTTTCCATCTTTGTTTTATTCCCTCGCACCCAAAAATGGAAATCATTTCAAAAAAGTTAATACTGAAATATGCTCTACAATAAATAGATTATTTATTTGAGGTAAACATTTACTATTTTAAAAAGATCATAAATAGAATTTGTCTTGCATTGTGATTGTTTGTATTTAGCGTGTTTGTAATTGTTTGTAATTATTTTGTAATTAGCCAACAAACAAATCAGGTTGTCCAGATTCTAGACCAATAATCTAAAAGTTAAACACAAATTTTTTTTTTCAAGTCAGCTGAACCATGCTCTATCAGGTTTTATTCTTTGACATAGTTAGGGATATTTAGTTTCATTTTTTAGCTTTATTGCATGTTATAGTTTTCAGAAACTTTTGGTTAATTTAACAGTTTGACAGTAACTAATTTTAACAGTAACTTTTCTCAGTTTGATATGGCTGCTCATCTCATAGAATTAACTCAATTTGACAGTTGTTCAACCATTTTCAGATAAAAGAACAACAATGGAAAACACCTTAATTCTGAAATTAGTACGTCTTTTCTCTTTCGTAACAGTAATATCATCTTCTTTAAAGCTTTCCTAGGAAACTTTTAAATGAAATCCCATCAAATTCCAACTTCCAATTCGTGAAAAATTATCATGAGCTTCTTCGATTGATATAGCTAACATTAGGCGCTAGTGCCTCCAGTGCCACCAGAGACAGCCAGTACATCCAAAAAGAGCTGCTAGGCATCAATCATACATGGTGCTGCACAGACGCCCTACCACTAAGGCTGGACTATCCTGTGGATATATGTCAGGTTCCGCCGGTAGGTCTGACGAAGTTCAATTTTCCACCTAGACTGATTCAGCTCACATTAGGCTTTAGTGCCTCCACTGCAACCAGAGGTGTCCAGTACATCAAAAAAGAGCTGCTGGTCATCTCTCATACATGGTGCTGCACAGACGCCCTACTACTAGGGCAGGACTATCCTATGGATACATGTCAGCTTCCGCCGGTAGGTCTGACGAAGTTTAATTTTCCACCTGGATTGATGCAGCTCATATTAGACCTTAATGCCTCAACTGCCACCAGAAGCATCCAGTACATTCAAAAAGAGTTGCTAGTCATCTATAATACATGGTGCTGCACATACTTCCTATCATTAGGGCTGCACCATCCTGTGGATATATATCAGGTTCCGCTGGTAGGTTAGAAGAAGTTAAATTTTCCACCTGGATTGATTCAACTCACATTAGGCTTTAGTGCCTCCAGTGCATCCAGATGCGCTCAGTACATCAAACAAGACCTGCTGGTAATCTCTCATATATGGTGCTGCACAGATGCCCTACCACTAGGGCAGGACTATCCTATGGATATATGTCAGGCTCCGCCAATAGGTCTGACAAAGCTTAATTTTCCACCTGGATTGATCCAGCCTACATTAGGCGTTAGTGCTTCCAGTTCCACCAGAGGCGTCCAGTACATATAATAAGATCTGGTGATCATCTCTCACATATGGTGCTGCACAGATGTCCTACTACTAGCGCAGGACTATCCTGTGGATATATGTCAAGTTCCGGCGGTAGATTTGACGAAGTTTAATTTACCACCCGGATTGATGCAGCTTACATTAGGCGTTAGTGCCTCTAGTGCCACCAGAAGCGTCCAGTACTTCCAATAAGAACTACTAGTCATCTCTCATATATGGTGCTGCACAGACGCCCTACCACTAAGGCAGGACTATGCTGTGGATTACCGGTAGGTCAGACGAAGGTCAATTTTCCGTCTTCCTCTTTTCAAGGTCCCTTTGGAAACTTTATCTGCGATTGGTGTACGAGCTTCAACACCAATATTAGTTGTAGATAAATTTAAACCTACAGCTATGAAAGAGCTTGAAAGCATTGTTGAAACAACAAGAACTGACAAATGCTCCAACCTCATTGGGGAGTTATGGGGGCTGTAGCCCTACACGGTTTAGTATTGCATAAAATAAAATAAAAAATTTTTTAGTTAACTATAAAAAACATAGCTGACGTAATTAAAACTGATTGCTGAAACGTATGTTACACTGAAAATCTGAAGAACTTCATTGACTTTTCTTGAGTAAACCTACTGTGAGCGAATTGATTTATGGTCACCTTTGGTGCCAAACTAATTGGTATTGAAATAGACTGATATTAATGGATTATATAGAATATTTTGGATATATATTATTGAATCTTTGGAGCATTATTTCAACTAAATTTTTATTATGGTTCTTAACTTACATAAAGATAAGTTGCTTTTACTTTTGTCCTCTCCTTAATAGGAAATGCCTGCATTTAAAGAGTTTGATATTGCGTTAGCTAACTTCAAAAATTATCCTCATTTGCCAGTAAAGATACTAAAAGTGTCCAAGGATAGCAAAGGAAAGCCATCATATTTGGTATTTTGCTATGGGACACATGATGAATACAGACTTGTTGAAACCAACTTGGCAGAATATAATCCAAGCGTTAGCCGAACTTCAACAAAACAGACTGCAGGTGTAAAGGCTGCATTTGAGAAATTGAAAAATTCGCCCGATATTTATAAATCCCTTTCCAAGGCATATAATGCATTAACAATTAAGGAATCTAATACAGGAGAATGTGCTTCGTTGATGGATAAAATCACTTCTACGGAACTTGACCTGGAAAAAACTAAGCGAGAGTTAATGCAAAATATAACTAAGAAGGCTAATGAAAGGTTTTCGGATGCTGATTCTTTCCGCCAGTCATCCCACGACATTATATGTCAAATATATGACGCGATTACTCTTGATTATCAACCAAAATTTGAAAAAACTGAACAATTGCTGAAAACTTTTCGCAACCAAATTATAAATCAAGAAGAGAAAATCATGAAAATTTAGATGAAACTAGATTCATTTGAACAAGAAGTGCTGCTTGATTCGCTAATTTTGCATGGTGTTAAGCAACAGTCCGGATCTGACCTGAAATCAACAATCCTGCAAGATTTCGTAACCAAAATGAACCTGACTGAAATTAATGTTGCCCAAATTAGGAATATCTACAGATTCAAAATATCTCCTGCTTTAACCGATGCCTCCCTAAACGACAAAGTCCCTCCTGTTTTAGATAAATTTGTGAATAGTGATATAGCAAAGAAAGTCTTCAAAGCAAAAGCCAGGTTAGCTTCAAGTGGAATTTTCCTATCAGAAGCATTGACAAAGAGGCGACGTGAGATCCTATATGCCGCTAAGGACAAACTTGGACATAGAAATGTTTGGACTGATCGTGGGCAAATTTTTGCAAGGCCTAACGGTGAAAGTGTCACTAGAAAAATTCATACTCTAGCCGACTGTGTTTAAGAATAAGTTTTTTTCGTGTGTTTTTTTTTAGATATGTTTAGTATCTTGCCATTCATATATTCAGTGTATTTTATTTATCTTTTGCTTATTTTTTTTCTTTGTGCATATCTGTCTAATGATTTACTTTCGTTCCAATTAACTTCAATGAAATTTACGGATTTCAATAATTATTCTTTTTTGTTACATGCCTGTTCTCACAAGTTATTGCGTATATTGCGTTCGATATTTTTCCGTATACTATTCGAAGCGATCAGTCAAGGAATGACAAAGGGGTTTTTGAATTCCAGTTTATTGAAATCAAATTAAAAAGTGAGGTTTTGATAATTGGTAATGTTTATAGATATCCCAGTGGATCCGTCCCTTCTTTTCTTCGGGTCCTTGATGAGGTCTTGGATTTAATAGGCAGACGTCTATATGAACTTGTAATAATGGGAGACTTTAACTTAAATCTAATTGACATGACTTCCTCTACTACGATGGATTTTCTCTCAGATATGCTCACTGCTGGGGTTCTACCAACAACTTGTATTCCAACACGTGTAATTGATACGTCAGCGTCTTTAATTGATAACATTTTTTCGGCTCTTAATTTGGTTCGGAATTCTGTTGTGTAGTGAGTGATATTTCAGACCATTTTCCTGTATTTTCTAGTTTTATCCTTGAAAAAACATTGAATAGGGACACTCCAACATCTGCTTCAGCTTCTTTTAGGTATGGTTTGAATGAATTGATCCGCCTTAGATCCCATTTAGCTGAGAAGACATGGAATATTCTTGGTGACGATAATGATTTTTGTTCTAAGTTTGATTCCTTTTATGAGTCAGTAAAGGAGTCTATTTTTGACGTATGTGTTCTGTCCTCCTCTACTTCAAGGTCAAAAAGATCTATTCCTCTTAACCCATGGATGACGCCTGGTCTTCTAAAGAGTTGGAGAAGAAAAAATAATCTCTGGAAAGCTTTTAAGTCAGCAAAACCATCTTTGAATGCTGTACGTCTTCAGTAATTCAAACTCTACAGGAATGTTTTCAATTCTTTATGCCGGAAGGCTAAATTCCTTTATTATTCCAAAAAATTCTCGGATTGTGGGAAAGATATTCGAAAAACTTGGCAAGTGATCAATTCCGTCCTCGAATGTTCTTCTCCGGCTCCTTCTATCCCTCCAAGTCTTGTAGTTGGTGATGTGGTTGTTGAGGGTATTCCATCTGTTCAAGAAGCATTTACATCATATTTTGCCAATATTGGGAAAACCACTGCTTCTTCAGTCAGGTCTTCACAGTCACAACCAGATTACAAATCTTATCTTGGTCCACCTTGTTTCAAATCGATGGTGTTATATCCGGCTTCTGATGTTGAAGTAGCCAGGATTGTAAATAGCTTGAAGGGTTCTTCGTCGTCTGGCCCTGACTGTATTCCAACTATGGTAGTTAAGTTCATTATTCCTTCAATTACTCCATTGACAAAGCTTATAAATCTTTCTTTTGAAAATGGGATTTTCCCCAGTTCTCTTAAGCGAGTTAGAGTAATTGTTTTATATAAAGGTGGAACAAGAAGTGACCCAGCCAATTATCGCCCTATATCTTTGCTGTCTGTTTTTAGCAAAATTTTTGAAAAGACCATGCTTTCCCGTCTACTTGCTTTTCTAGAGGCTAAAAGATTTTTTCATGATTTTCAGTTTGGCTTTCGAGCTAAACATTCTATGGAGCATGCATGTGCAGCTCTTTTAAATTTTCTCCACACCGCGCTTGACTCTGGTTTGATTCCTGCAGCTATATTCCTAGATGTCCGTAAGGCTTTTGACTCTTTAACTCATGAGATTCTGCTGTATAAGCTATCACACAATGGTGTAAGAGGACAGGCTCATGCTTGGTTTGATTCCTATTTGTCAGGTAGAACTATCTCCGTAGATTCCCTTTCCCACTTTTCGTCTGAAGTTGAGTTTGGTGTTCCTCAAGGTTCTGTTCTTGGGCCCTTTTCGTTTTTGATTTATGTTAATGACCTTATAGTTGCGGTTATGAATCAAAAATCTACAGTTTGCTGTCGCCTATGTCATCCTGAATCTTTCAATGCTAAAAAAATCCATCGTTTTCGCAGGATGTGGACACTCTCGTTGCTTTCGCTGATGACAGTACCATTGGTTCTGTAGTAGGAACTGAGTCTGAGATACTTCCCAAATTAGTTGACCTTTTTTAGAGAGTCGTTCTTTGGTTTGATGCAAATTGCCTTGCCCTAAATGTTGCTAAGTCAAGTTTTTTAATTTTTTCCCGTATTTCTCTGGCGTGCCCTGAGTTATCTAAAATCCATTTTTCAAGGGGCTCTCTCAGTAGACCTAAGGAACATTGTCCGGTTCCTCGGTATTCTTCTCGATGAAAACCTTTCATTCAAGCATCATATTGGACTAATTAATATGAAGATCTCAAGGAGTCTTGGAATTTTGAGGAAGCTAAAACACATTTTTCCTGGATCAGTTTTAAAAATTCTGTTCCATTGCTTAGTTCAGTCCTACGTCTCTTATTACCCTACAATTTGGATGTCAACTTTCTCTTTTTTTTGAAACCACTTTCTAAGTTATATGAAAAGGCAAGAAGGCTTATACAGGAAACAAATTGTTCTAAAACTAACCCAACTATCCTATTACTTGATTTGCAGTCTCTCTACACTCTTTCGTGCGCGTCTTTCACTTTTCATCAAATTCATGGTGATGTTCCCACAGCCCTTCAAACTACTCCTTTTTTCGTTACTGATAGGTCTTCGCATCATCTTCGCAATTCAAGGAATATTAATATTCTATTTACTCCATCGGTGAGGTCTGACTTTAATCCATTAACTTCTTGTCATATCGTTTGGAATAGCCTACCTGAGTCAGCTCAATGAATGTCACTCGTTTGGTACTTTCAAAAGAATTTTAAGAAATTTTTTAATGTCCTGATTTTTCATGTTT
The DNA here is from genome assembly GCA_029168905.1 of Artemia sp. Kazakhstan ARC1039. NCBI lineage: Eukaryota > Metazoa > Arthropoda > Branchiopoda > Anostraca > Artemiidae > Artemia > Artemia sp. Kazakhstan ARC1039. Next base: position 10,221 of record JAQQPU010007873.1, read on the forward strand.
AAATATATTTTTGTTAATTTTTATTATTATTATTGGGGGGGGGGTGACACTAGCCTGGGTTGGAAACATTTGTTGTGAGGGGCTTTGAGTTTGTATAATATTTTTTTGTGGTTTGGTTTCAAATATATATTTCGAATTTGTTTTATTTTATTGGATTGTCCTACATCCTTTTTTTTGGGGGGGGGGGGGAGTCTCATAAAATCGCTTTCTGTTTGGGTCTTTTAATTATTTTTTTTCTCTTCTTTGTTTTTTTTTGTGTGTGTGTGTGTGTTGAGTCTTTGAAAGGTTGAAATGCAATGCATTATATTGAAAATACTTGTATTTGTACCATTTTTGTTTCTCCTCTGTTTTTTTCCTGGCCATACAGCCTTACGGGGGAGTTTATATTGAAGTGTATTTTGTTGTGTTTATTAATTGAATAAATTGATTTATTGATTGAATCAATGTTTCTTATAATTGGACTTCGAGTTTCTTGTGCATCACAATTATCAAATTAAGGAATGACAACTTAATACAGATTAGATTGGATCCAACGACATTTTGCAACAACTGTTATTTCAATTATAGTCAAGTTCCATTGTTAAATGCATAAAATAGAAATAATATCACTTAAAATAGAAGGATCAAATAGAAAATTCCTAACATAAATAAAAAAACATAAAATAGGGAATGTTTTTATATTACTTTGGATTTAATTCATAATTCAGTCTTCATGTGAAATGCACTTCCATGCATACAACAAAAATCGTAGGAGATAAAATACAACAGACCAAGAAATGGTATCATCAGAGGCAACGCTGTAGCGTTGCCTATAGTAAAGGCCATATGGCTCCAATGTTTTATTATTATT
>JAQQPU010007873.1:16791-37447 GCA_029168905.1 Artemia sp. Kazakhstan ARC1039
TCAAAAGAGATTGAAGGGTAACTAGCCCCTCTCCCTCGTCCATGCCCTAAATGCATCAGATAAAAATTTTGAGATAGACATTTTGTTGAAATAGTTCGAAGTTCTGATAACAAAAAACTCCGGTGTCGACACAGCCCACCAGGGCCCAGGGGTAGGCGTTGTATGTAATACCCTGGGGCATAACTTATTAAGGGGGGTTTATAATTTATGGGAAGGGGTTTTATATGGGAAGAACACATAGAAATCTATCATAATTATCCAATTATAGGGTTAAAATACATACTCTGTGATAGATGCAAAATTGCTTTGGCACACAAATTTATATTAAGGTCAACTCCAAACTGTCGTGATCCCTTTGTGTCAGCAAGTGAAATGGTCTAAACCCCCTTATTGGAGCTATTTTTTCAATCCACTCATTGTTCTCAATCGCTGTCCACAAGTTATGCAAGCTGTCTATTGTTCATATATAAGGTTTTTATCAAAGAGGTAATCGTATTGATTTTGAAAAAAGCCTCATTCGATTTAAATTGAAAGTTCTAGATCCGTTTTTTAAAGTCAAGAATAATCGGACAGTAAGCACCCCTCCCCCTATGCCATAAAGACTTTAAACTTTTTAAAATCAAAAACAAACAAAAATTAATTAAAAAAAAAACTTTCTGAAAAAAAAGTTTTTCAAAGAAAAGTAAAGGCCATTTTAAACTTAAGCTCAGGAGATACAAATACCTGTTAAAATTCAAACTCAAAACGAACAGAAATTACTATTAAAGAATAAATGAAACCCAAAACGAACAGAAATTAAATAAACAATCATAGCAAAAAACATACAACAAGTAAAATTTTGATCGGATGTTTCTGAGGAAAAAAAGTGTGGGAGGAGGGCTTGCTGCAAACCAATATTTTTGGTAACTTAAAAGGGCACTCAAACTTCTGATTTACGTTGAAATGAACCCTATCCTGACCTTCTAGGACCATCAGCTCGATAGGATCACCCCTGGGAAAAAGGAGAAAACAAGAGTCTTTCTTCGGGCAAAAATACAAAATTCAACATTTTTGTTTATAGGAAGTTGAAACTTCTACAACAGGACTTTCTCATATTCTGAATCTGAGGATGTGATTTCTATTAAGATTGCATGACTACGAACTATTTACCAAATTGTTTATCACTGTTTACTGTTTACTCTTTACCGCGAATTGGTTGATTAGGATTCTTGCAGGGTTTTTTTCTTTGTCTTGGCTCACTCTATATTTACTGTTGGGATAGACGTTGACACTCGAGCTGCAATAGGGCCGTTTTTCCACTCATCAATGTGCTAAGATCTAAGATCTTGTCAGAAAACGCTTAAAAGTGAAATCTTTGAACAAAGATCTTACATCTTTGGCCGTTTTTGTGCAAACTTCTTTCATCATTCTGCTCTGATCAGCGGTCTGAGAACAATGATGAGTAGATCATCAAAGTTCTCTCATCATTGTTCTATAAGGCAGAAAAGTGGCGGTCTTCACACTTTTTGCTAACATCAGTGAGCTTTAATAGAACAAAGATAGTTAAAAAATGATAATCTTTGCAGAAAGATGTAAGATCTTGGATGTAAGATCTTAGTGCTAAAAAACGGGCCTAATGGTTGCAGTGCATGTCTCAAGACCAAGGTTGCCACCCGGTCGAACATTACTAGATTTTAGTGATTTTTTGGTTGATTTAGTGATTTTCTTCAATAATCTAGTTATTTATGTGCTGATTTAGTTATTTTTGTAGGCAATACAAAAAATCACTCGAAATAGTGATAAATCACTAGGGGACTCAGAACCAGCGTTACCACCCGATTAAAAATCACTAGATTATTGAAAAAAAATCACTAAATCAGCACATAAATCACTAGATTATGGAAGAAAATCACTAAATCAACCAAAAAAAACTAAAATTATAATAGTCTTTATCAATGTAATAAAAAGTTATTTTGTTTCCTTAACATGTTTTTAGGAAGGGGGTAAAAATTACTCCCCTACATATGGCAAAATATCTTTAGATTGGTGTTTTGTGTTTTCTCAAGCGACAATTACCCTTGAAATTTTGAACAATGGCTTTTTGCATCCTTATGCAGAAATAGAACAAAATCCTTGCTTCATCCCTGTTTTTTCCTGAATTGGTACCCTTGGCTTATACCCTGATCTGTGAAAATTGGTTATGGGTGATCTAATCGAAATATTTACCTGTTCTTTTTTGTTTTTTTCCTTGTCCATTCAAAACCTTAGTTGTTTCGCAAAAAAGTTAGAAACTATATTCTTTTTACTTAATTGAGCTAGTGTAAATACTGGGACACCAGTGAAAATTTTGAAAACGAATCATTTTTGTATATTTTTCATGGAAAAATTGTCCCCCTCCGCCCTTCACAAATTTCGACAAGAGTCGATCTAATTGTTCCCTTATTAAAAAAGATTCAAAGAAAATCCATTTCCCCCAATACATTTTTGTTTATTTGAGACAATTGTACATTCTATTACTTAAGCTATAAAGACTATAGACTCCTTATCCGGATCTATGTTACTGTAAAACAACATAATTTATATTTTATCGATTTTTGATTTTTATTTAACTCAATAAAGCTGTCATAAAGTGTCACATGTTACCCTAAAAGGTCAATCTGGGCGATATTTCTTGAATGGAAAGGATGGGCCATATACGTGGACATCATAGAGGGCCAGTTATAGGCTCATTTACATTTTTTTTTTTTTTATTATTATTCCCTTTTAATACATCAAACTTAATGAGGCAGACATAAATTGCCATTTGACACCTATGAGTGTGCTTTTCCATTTTTCCGGTTATTTTTTCCATTTTTAGACGGAAATAACAAGAAAATGGGTGTGCTTTTCCAAACAAAAATCTCCGTGGACAAATTTCTCCTAAAAAGTTATCTGAAGAATTTTTGGCACCATTGTGGCAGAAACCATGCATTGATTCAAACTTGCCAGGGATACAATCTTGGTTAAACACCCACGTGGAGCCTTGTTATTTTTTAATCTTTTAGTACTGTCGCTAATTCTTCCTCACAAAACAAATCTTCCTTCACATCCGAGGTATCACACACTTTTTCATTTTCCTCTATATCTTTTCCTGCAACTGTATTTCGGTTTAGCACATTCTCAAAATGTTACGCCATCTCTCTTTAACTCTTTCCTTATCACTAATTGTGGCCCTGTTCCTATCTTTAACTGAGATAAGTCCAGATCGACTGCTCCCTCTCAATTTATTAAGATGTCAGTACAATATTTTACTTTTATGCCGTCTAGCTGCATCTTCCGGATCCTCGGCACTTTTGTCAGTGGCCTCCACTTCACACCTCCTTAGTTCATACTTTAATGCTTTCGCCACTTTCTTTACATTCCTCTTGTTATCGTATGATCTATCACTCAGATAATTCTTGTACAAGCCCCTTCTCCTCTCTATTAAATATAAAGCTTTTCACTTATATTCCTAGCTGCAGTCTTTACTTTCTTCCCTAAGACACCATCAACAACTTCACAATTATTTTTCTAAAATTATTCCAGCCATCTTCCACATTGTCAAATTTTAAACTCTCAATTTTAGTATTCAACTGTTTCTGGTAAGTTTCTCTCAAATTCTCATCCTGGAGTCTACCAACATGATAACTTCCCGGGAGGTAGTTACCCTTCAGAAATTTCAGCTTTAAATTAACCCTAGATACTACTAGATGGTGATCTTTACTTTTAACATGAATAACAGCACTCCTATATAGCCTTGTATCTTGTATTGATCCTGCCAGTCTTCGGTTTACTATAACATAATCAATAAGGTTTGCTGTCTTACCATCACGGGCCATTTTATGACCAAACACCGTATTGCTTGTAACTAGATTGTTATACCTACAAAATTGCAAAAGTCTGTAGCCATTACTGTTTTTTTTTTCCTACACCAAGTTTACCTCGGCTAAGATACCATCTCTCCATATTTCTACCGACCTGTGCGTTAAAATCTTCTAGTAAAACACCATATTTCTACCTGAGACCCTGTCTATTTGCTTCTGTAACTGTAAGTTAAATTCATCTGAGTCACTAGCATCTCCGTCAGTCGGTTCAACAGGGGCACATACTACAATAACAGATACCTAGAAATTTTAGTCATAAAATGAACAATTAGTATTCTATTATTAATACCCTCCCAGCCTAAACAAGACTTAACAGCTTCCTTATTCATCATGAGCCCTACTCCCTGTCCATGTACCCCATCCTTCCTGCCTGATTAAACAAATTCTATATCACCTAATTTCATGCTTCCTATCCCTGGGATATGAGTATCTAAAACTCCTAATAAGTCCAGTTCGAACCATCTGAATTCGTCTGTCAAAGTTTTGATACGATAGTCATTATTTAGCGTCTTAACATTCCAAGTTCCAATTTACAAGTTCTTTTAGTCACTGAAATTCTTTTGGCCTCAGGAAAAGCAATGATCCCGAATACCAGCACAGGACGAGGATCACATATCTTCATACCATACAGATCATATCATATCATACAGATTGGACCAGGGGAAAGTCTAGTTTTCTTGCTATTTTAGGGCACAAAACAACGAATTTACCCCGAAGAGGATGAAATGAGGGAAAGAGGGAAAGCAAAAACATGGATACCAGTGCAGGACGGAAATCAAACATATCCTCTCAACTTAGCCGGCTTAGAACCGAACAGCAAGAAGTCCCTGGGACCTCCAGTATGAATGGAGGCTTTGTGCAATCCTTGGCCCATCTTGGTCATAACATGGTTTTCAGCACTTGGCGATGCTCTTCTATCAACAAGAGTCGAAATTCTGCACAGACAGTCCCAAGCCTATTACCTCCGACTCTTTATATATTCATACCTACAAATATTATGCTTCTACGGGGAGCCGAAAACACCCATCAAAACAGACCATGCCCAGAAGAATTATCCATTAATCAGAATCCCGTGCGAATGTTTCGTCGTTTACTAGGCTATAATTCCCTCGAGGGGCGCCACTCCTCAAGTGGGAATAGAGTTGACCGTAAGGTCTCCAGCCTTGCAGGTACCTCAAAAGGGTCGAGGCAGCCTTTTACAAAGGTCATTGTCCATAGAACAGGATCTTATTCCCTGCCGCAGTTGTCCTCCTATAGAGGATCCTCCCACGTGTTCTGCGTCACCATGCAATTTAATCCATTACTGGGAGAGAGTTTGTAACTCATGGGACGTGTGGACACGCCGATGGGTCCTGCTGAATGTACATTGGATGGGCTTTCTTCCTCCTCCACCAGTATTTACGGCCCCGGATGAGAGTGTCTCGGTTTCTACTATGAACCCCCAGGGGCAAGGTCCCCCCTTGGGCCGTGCCTCCTATGGAGGTACTTTGCATATATGTAGGACGTTCCCCTATCACCACCTGGGGACACGCTGAGTGGCCAGGGGGAGGCCCCTAGATAGCAGTAAACTACTCTCTACCAACTTCAATCATCAAACTACATTCTATTTACTCTATCTAATTATGTTACATATTTTACTTTGAAAGGCACCAAGTCCGATTTTCTTTTTATGATCTCTTTTTTCATTCAGAAAATTATACTTAATATATACCTTCCTTCTTATTTTCTATCATTCTTATTTTTCTATCATATTTCTAGATTTCATTTCTTTTCTATTTTCAGATTTAGAGGGTATATTCATACCCACTCTTTTGTCAAAAGTTTTAACAGAAGAAGATCTAACTTAGAAACTGATAGATTATAGAGAGTAAAAATCTTGAATATTTTGAAAAAATTTGACCTTAGCAAATGTTATGAAATAGGAATAGAAATATTTTTGCAAGTTTGCAATTGAATAGGTTCGCTTATCATATTAATAATAACGCTCTGGGGTGTAAATCTGATATGGTGCGAAATCGGAAGTTTCAACGGCGGTATTTTTGCATAATTGCTAATGTTGAACAAATCAGGAAGTCTAATGGACCATTATTTTGCTTTTTATTTATTATTAATTAGCTTTTTATTTATTATTAATTAGCTTCTTTTATGATTTATCCTTTTGAATCATGAATATGCGCGCTAGATCGCGAAAATTCACTAAATCACTAGCTGGGAAAAAGTCTCGAGGCACAATGAAAAATCACTAGAAATCGTGATAAATCACTAGGGGTGGTAACCCTGCTCTAGACTGCAATGCAATTCTCGAGAAGGTGGAGATCTTTAGATTAATAGGGACCTTTCGCGGTTTAAGATTATTTATAACAGCTGTTTTGGCATGGTCGAGTGATTTGAATTTGTTTTTGACATTTATTTTCCTCTTGTTTGTGGATACTTGGGTCTCTAAAAGATATATCTACCATGTTTTTAGCAATAGATGCTAAATTCGAACTTAAAATAAGAAAAAAATCACGTTAAAATTGGAAATTTCATTAGAGAGTAGCCTATGCTACAAAAAGTATTTGACTATAATTTGAATCCTTATTTTATTTATATTTTTTTTTGTTACTGATTTTTATCATAAGTGTTACTTTTTTTTCATTTATGGTTATAATTTATTTATAGTTACTTCGTTCTATTTTCAATTATAGGCCACGACTGGAAAGGATAATGAATGCACCTAATTTTATTCTGCAAACAATCCGTGAATGTTGGAACGAGGACCCTACACTTAGACCTGATTTCAAGACAATCAGGGTGAAATTAAGACCCTTAAAAAAAGGCATGTAAGTAAAAGTAATAAGTTTTAATTATTTTAGATTAGAAGTTGAATTAGAAGTCTATTATAATAGAAGTCTTATATTAGAAGTCTAACTAGAGAAGAAGCAAGAACTTTCATAATTTTGCTTATCAGGTAAGGTAATGGTAAGGTAAGGCATGGTAATGTATCTCTGCATGTCATTGCGCATGTATCTTGTACATGCATCATTGGTAGTGCATCTGTACATGTCATTGGCACAGTCTTATTGCTATCTTTAGCGTCCATTTAGTATAAGACATTGGCTTTCTATTTTACTCATCGTTGGATGAGAACCAACATATCGCTCAGATAGCTCCGGAAACATTCACTGTCAGAGTGACTTATCGCTACGTCCATTGGTTCATCATAAGGAAATCTGCAAAAAGAAAAACAAATTAAAGTATATTAAATACCAAAGCTTTAGTACCATAATCATTAAGGGTAATCAAACTCCAGCTCGAATTTACGATTAGTAAAAGACAATCAGGGTGAAATTAAGACAGCTAAAAAAAGGCATGTAAGTAAATGTAATAAGTTTTAATTATTTTAGATTAGAAGTTGAATTAGAAGTCTATTATAATAGAAGTATTAAATTAGAAGTCTAACTAGAGAAGAAGCAATTTAAATTTAGGTTTAGACACTTTAATTAGTGAAAGAAGCAACTAGAAGCAGGAACTTTGTGTTATGTCATAATTTTGCTTATCAGGTAAGGTAATGGTAAGGTAAGGCATGGTAATGTATCTCTGCATCTCATTGTGCATGTACCTTGTAAATGAATCATTGGTAGTGCATCTGTACATGTCATTGGCGCAGTCTTACTGCTGTTTTTAGCGTCCATTTAGTAAAGTTAACATCAGTTACTGACAGTTTTATGAGTTCTCTGTTTGTCTTTTTCGTTGCCGGTGTGTGGGTCAGTGCGGTTGTTTGATTTTCAACAACTAAAATTGTTTAAGCCTATTTTGTAATTTTTAAAATTTACAATTGACGCTTTGTACAAATTGACAAACTTTAGCAATTTATAAACTTTTCTGTATTCACTAACTAATACCAACCTACTAACTCGCTGGACATCAAAAATGTCTAGTCTCTGCACTTTACATCACACAATTCGTGGTAATGAGCTGTAAGTAAGAAGCGACCCGGCTCAGCGACCCGACTAACCGAAACTCTAAAAATCGGAATTTTGATACCAATAACTACATCAAAAGAATCAGATTCTTATGCTGATTTAAAATATATTAGTTTCATCAAGTTTAGTCCTACCTATCAAAATTTAAGCGCCTGAGACAATTTGCCGCATTTTCGAAAAAAGGGGGAAACACCCCCTAAAAGTCATAGAACTTTATTGAAAATCACACAATCAGATTCAGCGTACTAACGTATCAGCTTCAGCGTATCAGCTATAGAATTTTCGAGCTTCTATCTGCAAAAATGTGGAATTTTGCATTTTTTGCCAAAAGAAAGATCACGGATGCGTGTTTATTTGTTTTTTTGTTTGTTTGTTTTTTTGTTTTTTTTTTCAGCAGGGGTGATTGTATCGACCCAGTGGTCCTAAAATATCGCGGGAGGGCTCATTTGAACGGAAATCAAAAGTTCTAGTGTTCTTTTTGAGTGACCAAAAAAATGAAGGCAAGTAGGCCCCTCCAACGCTCAATTTTTCCCAAACTAACCCGATCAAAATTTTGAGATAGCCATTTTGTTCAACCTGGTCAAAAAATATAATATCTATGTTTTTGAGGATTATTAATTCCCCACAGTCACCTCGGAAGGGCTGCAAGCTATGAACTTTGCCCAATGCTTACGCATAGTATTGGTTATTGGGAAGTATACAGACGTTTTCAGGGGGATTTTTTCTGGTAGTGGGAGGGTTGGGGGTTACGTGGTAGGATCTTTCCACGGAGGCAGTTTGGAAGGGACATTGCTATGAAGGTGCACCGGATTTCCCAGCATTATTTAATAAAAATGATCAGAAATTAACTAAACAAATGAGTTTTTTAACTGAAAGTAAGGAGCAGCATCAAAACTTAAAACGAACAGAAGTTATTACGCATATAATTCGGTTTGCCTTCTAGTCAATACCTCGCTCTTTACGCTAAAGTTTTTTTAGTACTTTCATAAGATATATTTATTCTAATTAACATTCTTTGTGATTAAGAATGTTAATTAAAGAATTAGAGCCAAATTTGAACTTTAGCGTAAAGAGCGAGGTATTGACTAGGTGGCGAGCCCTCTAATATACGTAATGAAATATATACGATTATAGAAGTTTGTTACGTAAGTTTATTCGTAAGTTACGTATATTTATTACTAATAAAACATTGGTAGAAAAAATTAAACAACTTTCGAGAAAGCCATTTAACCAAATAAAAGTAAAATTAATACGCGAATTTTGTTTTAATTATTCATGTACGGTGAGCCAAAATCAAAACCTGCATTAATTCAAAAACGTTCAGAAATCAAATTAAAAGAACAAGTTTTTTTTTACTGAAAGTAAGGAGTGACAATAAAACTTAAAACGAACAGAAATTATTCCGTATATGAAAGGGGCTGTCCCTTCTTCAATGCCTCGCTCTTTACGGTAAAGTTTTTCATTGTTTTAAAAAATAAAGTTTTGAGACAGAGTCAAGCTTTAGCGTAAAGAGCGAGGCATTGAAGAGGGGACAGCCCCTTTCATATATGGAATAATTTTTGTTCGTTTCAAGTTTAATGTTGCTCCTTACTTTCAGTTAAGAAAAACTTGTTTTTTTGTTTAATTTACATTAAGCTTTACCTTACAAATCTTCCTTTCTTTAGTAACTTTTACGTCAAACTATCTTTATTCATAGTCGTAACTTGGTTTTAAGATTATAGTAACTAGTTAATTACCTCATATGATTTTCAGTAAGAAATGTTAAAGTTTGAAATATTTTATGCCGTATATAGTGTCCCATAAATAAATAAAATATAAAAGGAGGAGGATTCATTTGAGAATTTCTTAGGAGGAGGGTTGATTTGAATCCTCCTCCTAAAAAGGGAATCCTGAATCATCCAAATTAGAATTTTGTTGAACACAAATACTGTCAAATGTTTGACAGAAAACTATTTAACTAAAAAACTTAGTTACATGGGTTTTAGGATAAGGGTTCAATATGAAAGGAGGAAGGATCATTTGAGAAGTTTTGAGGAGAGGGTTGATTTGAAACCTCCTTCTAAAAAGTGGAATCCTGAATCTTCCAAATTTGTATTTTACTGAACACAAAAAACTGTCAAATTTTTTATAGAAAACTATTTAACTAAAAAACTTAGTTAAATAGAATTTAGGAGGAGGGTTCAGTATGAAAGGAGGAGGGCTCATTTGAGACCTGAATCATCTAAAATTTTATTTTACTGAACACGAAAGACGTTGCAAAACAAACAAAAAATCAAATAGAGATAATGGAAGTTCAAACAATGAATTCAATAAAAAAAAGAACAGATTTAGTATAATAGTTTTCAAAATATACTATTCTGATATTCCTTGGCGATGATATAGTCTGTCTAATTGAATTATAACTTTTATAAACAGAATACACAATTATTTCAAAGTTTTAGTTCCTTTAAGATTTTTCTCAAGATGATTAGTAAGTTATTTAGAATTCTGGGTATGATCGAATAAATTTTTGTTAAATAAAAAAAATATGAAAATATTTTTGATCTGGTTATTTTGGTTCACGTCCGACTGGTTACTCTGTTAATGAAAAATTTCTTAAAAGCAATTAATTACTTTTCAATACAATCCGTTTCTTAAACAATCAGTATGTTTTTTTAAGAGAGGCTTATCAGAAAATATCAGATTCAATAACCTACTCAAATATATCGAAATATCAGATACAACAAGCACTACTCAAGGTATTTTAAAAACTTTTATCTAGATTATAATTATGTTTTCTTATTTTCAGGAAAGCAAATATTTTTGACAATATGCTGGCTATGATGGAAAAATACGCGAATAATCTGGAGATGCTTGTCGATGAAAGAACAGAAATGCTAATTGAAGAAAAGCAGAAAACAGGTAAACAGTAAGGGAGAAGAAACTTCTCTGCATATAACATACAAACTTTTAATAAATATGAGAACTACCGAAACTAAAGGAAACCCGAACTAATGGAATTTGATTGCACTTTGTGAACTGACTTACTCAAATCCATGGAGAATTGAATTAATGTTGCAGAGGTTAACTAACTTCAATGACATTTCAATGATTATTTTTTTTAGGGGAGTTGGGGGTTTACGAAAGGAAATTTAAAATGCCAAAATTTCTGGAAACTCTCCTGAACGCAATGGAGGCTCAACAACTTCACTCCTATTTTTAATTATTTCAAGTTTAATGGCTTAGCATACTTTGATAGATTTATAAACATTAAAAGTCTGGAATTTATAATCAATTCCATGGTAAAGTGAATTAATTTTATAGGTGATAAAGAAAACTTCAAAAATTTTCTGAAGTTTATAATTTAAAAAGCCATGATGTTCATTAAGAAAAGTAAGTTTAAATTTATGGAACTTCTGGAAGTTCTGATCAATGAGATTCAGGTTCAAAACTTCAGGTATACTCTCATTCATTTAAGTTTAATGGCTCATTAAATTACGGTAGTTATTTAGACAAGTAAATACGATGCTATTGAAGTTTAGAAAATACTATGAAATTCAATACCAAATTGACTTGAAGTTACAGAGGCTCTGCACAACAATACCTCTGCAATAGAGGTATTCTCGTTGACATCAAAATTAAAGGCTAGATATCCTTTGGTTCTGATTTAAGAAATTAAATCTGAAGTTTTTGAAGCTCTTTGGGTTTTATTCAATTCCTTGAGGTTACAGAAGTTCCACAACTTCAAAGATATCCTGGTTGATCTTAAATTTAAGGGCTCAGTATATTTTTGTAGTTATTTAGGCAAATAAAGCTATAAATTTCAAACTGTAAAAAATTCTGTTCAGTTTTTTTTGGCACGCTGACTTAAGACCAGAAACGTTCTACAACCTCAAGGATATTCTCGTTGATCTCGAGAATATCGTGATTAACCTGATTAAAAATTCAATAATTTGTTTTGGTTGATTTGGATATATATTCTCACGATATTCTCATGATTATATCTTTAATATTAAGATATAATAAAGATATTATATCTTTAATAGACGAGTATGCTTTGTTTTTTATTTATTAAATTAACTGCAGAATCATTGAGGTTCTGGAATGTACTACTAACTTCCATTGTGAATTGATCTAATATAACAGATGTTTCAAAACCTGAAAAATAGTCTCAATGATTATGAGTTAAATGATATTTTCATTCATTTCAAATTTAGTGGATCATTCTACTTCGGTAGCTATTTTGGAATGTAATTCAGTGTCACTGAAGTTGAGGCAGTTCTACAAAAGTCATTGGCTTATTGACTTGAGGCTACAGAGGCACTGCAACTTCAGAGATAATGTCAAAGCTAATGGCTCAGTACGCCTTGGTCCTCATTTGGGAGAGTAAATTTAAAAATGTTGACGTTTAATAGTTGTTCTCTTTCAACGGTATATTGAATTGAGGATACAGAAGTTCTACAGTCTCGGATACATCTGCATTAGTTCCGAGTTTAAGGGCTCAGTATACTTGGTAGTTGTTTAGGCAATTGAATTTATGATTATTAAGTTTCAGGAGCCATTGTAGCCGAGTGGTTAGTAATCTAGAATAGAAATACTTAGGACAGGGGTTCGAATCCCGGTGTCGCTGGCTATTATATGCATCACTACACAGGCATCACTAGCCTACATATGCATCACTACATAGGCATCACTACATAGACATCACTAGCTTACATAGGCATCACTACATAGGTATCACTAGCCTACATAGGTATCACTACATAGGCATCACTAGCAAAATTTTTGGGTTGGAGGGGGGGGTGGGTGGATTTTAGCCACCACTTGATTTTGTTGTTTTTTACCAATTTCATTTCTTTCCGTGTTTGGCAATCAGTTTTCTGCTGGACGTAGATACAGGGTTTTGTAATTTTAATGTTTCTGTACAGGTTTTCCAGTCCAAGGAGCAAAATCAAGGCAACGTCCTATTTCTCCATTCTTCAATAATTACGACTTTCTTTTTCAGATTCTTTGCTCTATGAAATGCTTCCACGATTTGTTGCAGATCAATTAAAGAAAGGCATGAAAGTTCAAGCAGAGTCTTATGAAGCAGTCACGATTTATTTCAGCGATATTGTTGGATTTACTGATATGTCTGCCCATTCTACACCTCTACAGGTAGCTATTTGAAGCAGTAATAGTTTAGCTTAAGCGGTATTGTTGGATTTACTGATAAATATGCACATTCTAGACCTCTACAGATACCTATAATTACGATAATAATAATAATATAATTTGTATTGGTAACCGGAGGGTCATACACAAAGGTCTTAATTACATACATCTAGGTACAAATATGTTAAAATTGAAACCAAACACTAATTTTTACATTTGCGCCTCACTTCCATCACCTTCAGCACAATATTTCCCACCATAAAATCGTTTATGGAGTTGTAAATATAAGAATGCCAAGAAGCAGCTAATTAGAACTTCCCTCCAGCCAATTTACCCTAACTTGAGATAGCTCGCGGCACCTCAGGAGAAAATTGCGCAATTCGTCCTACTCAACATTGCAGATTGGACAATTTTTCTTTGATTAGGTGCTTTCCCTAAATCTTCAAAAGCTGCTTCCCCCACTGGCAGACAGTTTGCTCTCAACTGGGCTCGTAACCTTATACATCTCACCTGAATATTCAAATTAAAATAAACTTCTTTCCATATATAAATTTAACTTGTCTATATAATTCTAAGCTTTTGATTAAACCTAGTTCACACCAGCATTTTTGGATTTCTTGCTCATCGAGTCTACTCGGATCATTCTCAACAGAGCTGTTATATCAACTCTTGGGCCTATATCATCATTCTATAATTACGATAAACATGCTTCATTAAGAAGGTCTTAAATGCACAAGGGCCGAAGTGTCTGTTTCCTCATACTTAATAATTCTTCATACGCTGCCCTTGCTATTCTATCATATCTTAGCCTTATTACTTTAAGCCAATACCGGATGGCTCGGGCAGTTCTTGTCAACTTAAGATAAAATATACCTAGGTCTTCTTTGCGTATTAACATTGGTCTTGTCATATGGAGATTAAGCACTTGCTTAAAGTATTGAAGGTGGAGCATATTTAGTTGTTTATCTTTTTTGAAACCCCATGGCTAAGCTCCGTAATGCATAATTGATATAATTTTAGTATTAAACAAGTATTTGGGGATCCTAAGGTTCACTGTTCTCATCAGTGTCTGGTTTTGGCGATGGGAGGGAAAACAATGCCACTCGACTCTGCAGCTGAGATGTGCCTTTTCCAGCTTCCGTTCGATTGCAAGCAAAAGCCCAAGTGTTTTCCTCTCCTGCCACTAGTAGTATTTCTCGATAAAGTAAAATATCTTCTCTTCTTGACTTGGCTTCCGACGACGTTGAAACATTAACACTTCTTTTTTTTTTGCATTGAATTTTAACTTTTTGTCTCAAGGTATTCTTCCACCAAATTTAACAGAATCTGTAAATCCTCTGCTGATTTTGCGGCCAGTATAAAATCATCAGCGAAAAATAAAAGTGAAACTGATAGTGATAAAATTTCACTGATGGTTCCCAATTATTTTCCAGATGTACCACTAGATCATTTACGAAAACTGCGAACAGTTTAGGGGATAGGGTATTTCCCAGTTTTACGCCTATATAATTCTCAAAGATCCTTGACAATTCTTCTTACATGAAGCAATAATAATTTAGCTTCAGCGATATTGTTGGATTTACTTATATGTCTGCCCATTCTACACCTCTAAATGTATTAAACACCTCTGCAGATTACACCTCTACCCCTACACATCTACTCCTATATCTACACCTCTATGTATATGACAGTAGCTACACGTCTACAGGTAGCTGTACATATTGTTGGATTTACTTATATGGCTGCCCATTCTATACCTCTACATGTATTATACACCTCTACAGATTACACCTCTACCCCTACACATCTACTCCTATATCTACACCTCTAGGTATATGACAGTAGCTACACGTCTACAGGTAGCTGTACATATTGCTGGATTTACTTATATGGCTGCCCATTCTATACCTCTACATGTATTATACACCTCTACAGGCTAAACCTCTACTCCTACACATCTACTCCTATATCTACACCTCTAGGTATATGACAGTAGCTACACGTATACAGGTAGCTGTGCATATTGTTGGATTTACTTATATGGCTGCCCACTCTATACCTCTACATGTATTATACACCTCTACGGGCTAAACCTCTACCCCTACACATCTACTCCTATATCTACACCTCTAGGTATATGACAGTAGCTACACCTCTACAGGTAGCTGTGCATATTGTTGGATTTACTTATATGGCTGCCCATTCTACACCTCTACATGTATTATACACCTCTACAGGCTAAACCTCTACTCCTACACATCTACTCCTATATCTACACCTCTAGGTATCTGACAGTAGATACACCTCTACAGGTAGCTGTACATATTGTTGGATTTACTGTAGCAGTAATAATATAGAAGCAATAATGATAAGTATTACTGCTAATAAACTAGCAGTAATGTGAAGAAGTAATAATTTAGATTGAACGATATTGTTGGATTTACTGATATATCTACACATTCTACACCTCAACAGGTCCTAAAGCTATTAACAGGTCCTAAAGACTTGACTTTACTTGACTTGACTTTATTAACCAAAAACGCCATACACAAAATTGGTACAAAGGAGACAGAGAGGCAACTCGTAAGTTTCCTTTAATAATAAATGAAAAATAATATGCGCTTCAATAACTCTCACGGAGCACAGACGAAGAAAGGACAAAAGAAATGATAGAAAAGAAGAATAGAAGAAGAAAACATTGACTCACGGAGATCAGAAAGGGAATTACAAAACAAATTACAAATAAATCAGTATTGCATTTAATCCCTGCTTCCTTAGGTGGAAAGAACTATTTCTCTTTATATAAATAAAGTGCTGGTGATTCGCTTGCTAGATCAGATAGCTTATATTTGTTGGCAATCTGGAGAAGTTGATATCTCAGACCTAGTCTTGATCTCTTATTTTTAACAAACGGGAAAATGTACTTATTCCTAGCTCTTGATAAATCGCTATGTTTATTTTCAACCAAAAGTTTCATGCTATGGAGAAATTATCACTAAGTTGGATGTTTAAAAACCATATGCCCAAATTAAGGTGAAAAATTTGTTGCAAATCAAGAATACCCAGCAATAAAAAGATGTTTTAGTTTCAGATAATTTTTCTATCTTCCTAGGGTGTGTTAAAAAATGGTCCAGGATTCATATTGATTTATTGAAGCAATAATAATTTATCAGCAGCCATTTTTATAGAGATTTCATTTGGATTGAAGAAATTTGTGTTCCATTTTTCAACCTTAAACTACCAGACACATCAACGTAAAAATATTTTGGCCTCCTTAACCCAGACCACAATTGTCAAAGATTTTTCTGTTGGCTGGTTTAAAACTATGAAATATTAGGGCAGTATCATATTTTCGTCTGTATTTCCATGTTGATCCGTTGACATAAATAGATGACCTAACCGTTAAATTCAGCCTTATAAATCGTCCATGTTTCGTCCGTAGAAATTTAAACATTAACTATCTGTTGATTTTCAAAGACAGGTGCACCTTCAAAGAGAAACTGCACCATCCTAAGTTGTTTGGGTCCATAAGTCTTAAGCTTTTTACTGACGTTTTTCTCATATTTTTTTTTTTTAGATGCATCATCCGCAATCCACAAAATCTGGGGGTTCTTATTAAAAGCTGAATTCTCGATTTCTTACTAATTTTCAAAGAGATATGTAATTATATTTCCAATCAACAAATTCAAATAATCAGATTCCATTTTCATTGTCCGGTGTACTCTAAGGTTTTGACCAATGAGTATGGGTAACTTATAAGAGTAGAGCCTGGCGCTGGTGTTGCCAAAAAAAAACATTAACGGCATCTATCGTTTGGTGAAACTTGGCATTTTTTCAAACTTAGCTAATCATTTTTGTGTCAGGAGTTGAGATCAGACAATTATTACTACAGTAGTTTTACCAAATATAAAATTGGTTTAATTATTCTTATTATAATACTGAAGAAAAATGTCAGGTGTCACCAAATGCTAGATGGCATTGAGCTTTTTCTTTTGTCGACACTAGTGCCAGTTCCCACACTTGTAAGGTACTTATACTCTTTGGTTTTGACTACAAAATTCTTACTGAATTTTTATTTCTCTATTTAATCAGCTAAGGAAATCCATTATTGCGTTTTATATTGAGCATTGAAAAAAAAAGGTTCTTAAATAATAATTGACTTATTAACAATATATACAAAATACTGACACCATGACGCCATTTTAAGGTTTTAATCTTCTCTTTTTTTTAATATAATTCTTTTAATTACAGGTTTCATTTGAACCAGCTCTTGTCCTTAGCTTAGCTAAGGATTTTCACATAGGGGTGGCAGCCGAAAAGTCAAAAAATAAATTTGTTTTCCTGTATTAGCTTTGCATTCACTTAGGCGTTTTTACAATAAGAGCAATTAATCTTATAGGGTGATAGAATCGCAACTTGCTCTAAACAACTTGCTCACACTTTCAGAAATAGTAAATAAATTTCGCCACTTGCCACTTGCCTTGCCAATTTTCTTACAAGTCAATAAACCACCGCCAAAATCTCAGAAACAGCAAAGGAATTTTGTAGACTTAGACACAAAATGCATTACTTTCAAGACCCGGTAACAATTTTTTCAACACCAACACCCGGCTATGCATTACTTTCAATACCCAGTAACAATTTTTTCCATAACACCAATACCCGGTGTTGCATTACTTTCAATACCTGGTAACTCAGAATAAATTTTACACACGAAAAAGACATATTTTTTCAAAAATTATGTATGCCTTTGAATCCATTCTAGACGAGAACTGTTCCGCAAATTAGGAATGAGAGCTTTGTGGGGGCATAAAACTTAATTAATCCTTCCTATATTAGTTACTAAGTAAATGAAAAACTTTTTTGATGAACACTTTGAAGAATACAAGAATATTTAACTAGAAAATTAACATTTCTTTTTACTATTTATTTAAGATAATAGGAAAGTTTTTCTTTGGGAGGTTTTATTCATTTTCCAATTTTTTTTTCTGGGAAATTGCTGCTTTTAAATTTTTCTTCATTAGGTAATCAGTATCTAATTATTTAGACTCCATTACCTTATCAAACTAGCCAAAACCTATAAAAATAGGTCTAATAATGGACAGAATTGTTTTTGAAGTCAGTTTTGGCTTTGATGACAAGCAAAATAAATAAATGAACATTTTTTTTCAAAATGATTATTCACAGGCTCAATTCCCAAATTTGTATTCTCGTCAAATAAATCTAAATATCATGCCGACCAGTTCATATTATCGAATCAATATTGACGACTACATCTAAAATCGTTTGATAAATTTGAAGTTTACACAAATAGTTAACGTCTAGGGCAAAGAATATGGGAAACTTATAAGAGTAAAACTATCAACACCATCTAGCGTTTGGCGACCCTTGGAATTTTTTGCAAGCTTTGTAATCGTTTTTCTGCCATGAACTGAGATCAGACACTTATTACTAATCTAATTTAACCTACCATATAAATTAAATAAATAATTTTGTGTTACAGTGAAAAAGTGTCAAATGTCGCCAAACGCTAGATGGCGTTGAGGTTTTTTTTATGTCAATATTAGTGCCAGTTTTCATTCTTAGAAGTTACTCATACTCTATAGTACAGCATCTCCAACAGAAAACAAATTTTGAAACTAGAATATAACCAAAAATGCTTAGAAGGAAAAATCTTAGAAAATCAGCTAGATGATAAAACATTTGTTCAATTTTACCGTAAAAAGTAAATAGCTTGTATTAACAGACGATTATGATTTTATGAAGGTTTTTCCAGCCTTTCTTAAAGAACTTGAAGATTCTGTCATCGTAAAGAGTAGACTGTACAAAAAGTGTAGTTCAATTCTGCATTTTAAACCTATAATGAAAGAAAGGTTGAGATGGCTAGGGAACGTTCTGCGGATGAAGGCTGACAGCTTACCAAAGATTTTCGTTTTTGGCCAATCGACTAGGGCTAAACGGAAAGCAGGTCATCCGTGGCTGGGGCTGGAGGACACCGAAAAGAAATATCTAAGGGATATAGGAGCTTCATGGGGGAGGGGGTAAATAGGGAGGCTTAGAATAGATATGGAGGAGGTGTCGCCCCAGGGCCAAGCCTCAGAGTGCAGACACTGAATGTTCCACTACATACATGCGTAAATGGTAGGAAGTTATTCAGTTCGGATCTATAACCTCATCCTTATTATTTCTTTGCTATTGCTATACGTTTATGCATCGTCATGTGGGTATCAAAAGGTCGTATCTCCATATTTGTAAATTTTCAGAAGAGTAAACAAAAAACCTCACAACTTTTTTATTTTCCCTTCGATAACCATAGAACATAAACGGATTGATATATAAAAGCAATACATATCAATATGTTTATGTTTTAAGATTATCAGAGAGGAAATAAAAAAGTTATGGGTTTTTTGTGCTCTTCTGAAAATTTTAAATTATGGAGATACGGTTTCTTGATACCCGACTTACGACATACTGTCATTCTAGGTGGTGGATTTCTTAAACGATTTATACACCTGTTTCGATTCTATTATTGGATTTTACGACGTCTACAAGGTTGAAACTATTGGAGATGCATATATGGTGGTAGGTATAGCTCACCTTTACTCCAGTGTATTGTATAATCTATATTTTAGTTTTTCTCTTTAGTTTATATTAAACATTTCTTAATTTCAGTCCCTAGGCTAGGGAAAAACTACTGGAGTCTTTCTAAGCACAGAAACTATTTTACCTTTACTGTATACTTATTAATTATGTGAACAGTATAAAGAAAAAAGCGTAAAATAAATAATATTAGAGATTATGGAGATAAACTAAATAAAAGTATAAAAAAAGAAAGTGCATAATAAAAGGAATAAAAACTAAAAATAGGACAAATAACTATACATCCTTTTCCCTCAGGATTCAAGTCCAAAAAAAGTATTCATTATTTAAAAAATGCTTTCTTAGTCTACTTTCAATATTAAGCTTGTGTTCTTCTGCCTTAATACACATTGGTAATTTATTCATTAGTAATATTCTGGTAACATAATATTAGTAACTGGTAACACAATACCTACTTGTAACATTCTACACGCTTTAGGCTTAAGTGCTTTATCAAACAGTTCGTGGTAACGAACTGTAAGTAAGGAGTGACCCGATTCAATAGTAACCGGAACTCTAGAAAATGGAATTTTTATACCAATAGACACATCAAAAGAATCTAATTTTGTTGTAGAATCTAATTTTTAGAATTTAATTTAGAATCTAATTTTTATGCTAACTTTAAATATATAAGTTTCATCAAGTTTAGTCTTATCCATTAAAAGTTACGAGCCTGAGAAAATCTGCCTGATTTTCAAAAAAGGGGGAAACTTTTTTTTCCCAGGAGTGATCCTATCGACCCAGTTGTGGTCACGAGAGGGCTCTCTAGTGTTCTTTTTACTTGACACAAAAAAATTAAACTGAAGAGCTACTAGGCCCACTCCTACGCTCATTTTTCCCCAGAGTTACCCGATCAAAATTTTTAATATAGCCATTTTGTTCTGCATAGTCGAAAAATAAAATAACTATCTTTTTGAGGATGACTTATTCCCTCACAGTCCCCGAGGGAAAGGCTGCAAGCTGTGAACTTTTCTCATTGTTTACATATAATATTGGTTATTGGGAAGTACACAGACGTTTTCAGTGGGGATTTTTTTT